>ML777397.1:998857-1012584 GCA_009831015.1 Picea engelmannii | reverse complement strand
AACCCTCTCAAGAGTCAAAACCCTCTTAGCAAAGAAATGGATGAAATGAGAAATAGAATGAGAGAAATGGGAGTGAAAGAGTGTTTTGACCTCTTAGCTAACCCTAGGCTACCTTTCCCATGAGTCATTTCTCCAAAAAAACACCAAAACAAAAAACAATTTCTTCCTCCTCATGCTCGCGGGCTCAGGGAGCATTTTGGGGAGCGTTTTTTTTCCCTTGGGAGCGTCCAGGGAGCGAACGCTCCCTCCTCAAGGAGTGTTCGCTCCCTGGACGCTCCCTCAAAAACCAGGGAGCGCATTTTTGAGAGAGGAATCGTGCTCCCTAAAAACGCTCCCCTTCGTAGCGCAATTCAAGAGCGGGTTCGAGTGGAGGGGGGGGCGCTCCCCCGCAGCCTTGTGCTAGAGGAAGGAGCTACTACAAGGTCATAGAAGGGCACCATACCACATTGAGAAAGCAACTAAGGTATAGTTCAACTTGCCTAGTTTCTTCTGATTATTTATATTTTGTTCTTTTGCATTGAGTATGAACATCCTACAGTTCTACCCTCTTGCACTAGGTTAAATATAGAGTTCACGTTGCAGTACTTGGGTTGGATTCTCTGAAGACTATTCCCCCCAACCATACTTGAGGGTTTCAATTATCTTAGTCAATGCTCATAAGGGAATCCTTCATGGTGCCTATGACTTCAACATTTTAGAGATATGAACTACACTCAAGATTAGATTTAGTGTTCCCATAGCCCAAGTGGGGGAAGCACTAGTCTACTCTATTTGATTTCTTCAACCACACATTCATTCAATTTCTTTTACTTAGTTTATTTTGGGCAATCTAGGGTTTCAAAGTTTCCACTCATTAGATCTAGATTGCTCTTTCTTTCAAGATCAGATCTAGTGTTCCCCATAGCCCAAGTGGGGTAGGCACTAGTCTACTCTATTTGATTTTTTCAACCAGACATTCATTCAATTTCATTTACATAGTTTTCTTTTGGGCAATCTAGGGTTTCAAAGTTTCCACTCATTAGATCTAGATTTCTCTTTCTTTCAAGTTCATTAAACTACCAACTCTCATATCTAGTTGATTGAACTTGGTTTGATTGCAAATCGTAGCTTTTCATAATTAAATACTACATTGGTTTTCTCATAGTCCCTCTTGGCTAATAAGGGTTTATCATTTGAGAGAGTTAGATCTAGATCTAACAGTTTTAGTTCTAAATAATCACTTAGATCTAGTCACTAATGGCTTAATAGACGTAATCTATACACTTGTTGAGCTAAAATATTTCGTATTCTCACATGTGCCCTTGCTGGAATCTGTTATCTAGAGGGTTGAGTTGGTTCTCAGCACCTTAATGATCACAAGATTGACCTAATTCACTGGTTTATATTTCATGGATAGATGGATCTAACGAATGAGAAATTAAAAATGCTTAAATCTTGGTGAATTTTGTGGTTAAATTTATTTTTAAGTGCTAGAACATACTGTTTAATGATTTGATCATGGTTTAAACATACATTGGCATGTTTCTTTCACAACATTTTGCATAACCTGTGATCTAATCAACTCGAAGTATCAAATTGATGCTGAACGACTTGCAACAAGTGCCAAACGACACATATTTTAGTTGCTGGTTTTTCTCCATATTGAGGGTTTAAAGACCATCTATTAGTGTTTGGCACTTGATCTATTGAGCGTTCCATTGCTTTAAGATATCAATGAATCAGCCATGCTAAAACAACTTTAAAAGGGCTTGAATGGCCTGCTCTAAACTTGCAAAATTTCATCATAATTCTATATTGTGCAAAGGGAATTTTCTGTGGTATAAACAGTGAACTCATATTTCTCTTCAGCATAAAACTTTTGAGTATCATATGCTGATCTTGAAGACTTAATCAACAGATTTTAACTCTAAGAATTTTATCATGGTTGAAACTTGAAAGTGTTTGCTGTTGATATAAACCGCTGCTGCTCAAATAAGGGATTGTGAGATAGATTTTGAATTCAAATACAATGCTGGTTTAAATATTTAATTTCCTGATCTAATGGTTTGGTAAATACTTCACCACACGTGTGCAAACATCTAAATACTTTCTCAGCTCTGATTTGATTTGGTGTCCTAAAATCTGCTGCTACAAAATTTTGCCAACAGATCTGAATTTTGGGATATTTGAATCATTGTCGCATTTGACATAACTAAAACTTAATGCACCATGTTATCTTCTCATTGATTTGATGTTGTTCCAGTACATAACAGTGGTAACATTTCACAGTTTAACACACAAATCTTGTGAGTTTCAAGCATAATGGTTGATGCTATGATGGTATTCATTGAATTATACATTTCGGATTTGGGCCCTCATGTAAAACAACCACTAAATGTTTATCTGTTGATGGATGGATCCCACACTGATGTCTGAAATTTTCCAAGTAACTTTCAAGCACAATATTGTGGATGCCTATATTTCAGTTTTAGTTCTGGTTCATTGCTAATTATTGCTACAACATAAGTTTATACCCTTGGATAAAAAAATTTGAACATCTCTTCATAATTCACTGTGGTAATGAGCATATCTTGTTTAACTCAGAGCGTCACGACTCTTTTCTAAGTCATTTTCAACACTTCAGGACACCTGTGTTGTTGGATAATGTCAAATTGTAAGCATTCAATGCATTCAATTTCAGATCTGAAAACTACCTCAAACAGTAAAATAGGGATGTTATCGCTAAATAATTTTACACTGAAATTATGACAGAAAATTATAGCGGAAGCACAAAGATCAGAGAGAAATCATCCATGCACAAGAGACACAAATATTATCCAGTAAAATTTTCAGATGGAGAATGTCGAAGACAAAAACCAGTCCTCTCAACAAAATTACAACTTCAAAAAAAATTCTGGAAAACTTCCAACTTACAAATATGTTGTACCATGTTGATGTCACAGTTGTACCTGGCTGACGGCATGGATGTACAGTTGAGTCAGCCCTGCAGTTCACATGTGCAGCCTGCGGCTATACGGCTGTTGTACAGTCCGTGCGTGTGGTACGATCTCCAATAAATGCGTCGCATGGATCTCACATGTGGGACCTCTTCCTCCTCTCTCTCACACGTGTAAACTCACACGTGCAGCTCCTTCTTGGCTGGAAAACTGAGAAAGAAAGACCAAAAAACCCTAGATCGGATTTGGCAAAGTGAAGATTCTCCTTGCTGAAATTTTCTCCCCAATCTCCTTGGCAAAAGTGTTCACTCACTCATGACAATACCATGATGACAAAATAAGATGTGTGGTGCCTCCTCACATTGCCTCTCCTTTTATAGGAGTCTAAAACTGAGTTTAGAAGCCCCCCACTAAACTCAACATTAAATTAGAATTGTTTATCCCTCCAAGTGGGTGCCAAGCCCCAACACCAACAATTTCAAGCCTCAACTCTATATAATAGGCGTTTTTCAAAAAAACAAAAGCAATGTGAGTGCCAACAAAGATTCCCAAATGCCCGACACCAAGGCCAATGTGAAAATACCTCCCCGATGCTACAAAAACATCAACACTCCCTCTTAACAAGGGAGGTATTCTCCACCGCTCCTAGCTTGTCTCTGAAGTAGACAAACTTCCCCTTCACTAAGGGTTTGGTGATAATATCTGCAATATGCTCATCTGTGGAAATGTATTGGAGCTTCACCGCTCCCTTCTACACCCTGTCTCTGACGAAGTGGTATATGATCTCAATGTGTTTCGATCTATCATGAAACACTGGATTCTTCGAAGAGTTTGACACAACTCAGATTATCGCAATAAATCACCGTAGACTCCAACACCTAACCAGATAGCCCTGCAAGAATCTTGCGAAGCCAAATAGCCTCACAACTCGCCAAACTAGCTTCCATATACTTTGCCTCTCCTGAACTGAGTACCACGGAAGTCTATTTCCAATGGAACCAAGAAACCATTGTTGATCCCAGGCTGAAAAATCACTAGAAGTGCTCTTCCTATCAACTGCACTACCTACCCAATCTAAGTATGAATATCCATGAAGCCTCACTCCATCACCCCCGACATATCTCAAGATCAAATCCAACTGTACCCTGAAGGTACCTGAGCACATGCTTCACTGCTACCCAATGCACCTGCCTTGGCTCAACCATGAACTGGCTCAAGGTGTTGACAGTAAAGAAAATACCCAGACTGGTGTTGACCAGATACATCAACAAACCGATCAATTGCATGTACATCATGGGATCCACCAAATTTGAATCCAAAGCCCCCGGCTTCTTCCGATTGGTGATCATAGGTGTAGTCATGGACTTACAATCCATCATCTCAAACCTCCTCAATATCTCAACTGCATACTTCCCCTGTCCGAAGAAGATCTCACCCTGTTGTTGCCACACCTCCAATCCCAAGAAGTAATGCATCAATCCAATATCCTTCATCTCGAACTCCAAAGCCAAATCCCTCTTACAACTGGCAATGAGCTTCTCTACTCCCGCGAGGAACAGATCATCAACATACAACACCAATATAAGAGGATCCTCACCAACCTGTATGAGATATAGGTTTGGATCCGATTCACTCTTGGTGAAGCCCATGCTCTGCAAATACCCATCAATCCTCGAGTACCATGCCCTACGTTCCTACTTGAGTCCGCACAAAGCTTTCTTTAACCAACAAACATGGGACTCCTTCCCATGTATCACAAATCCCTGAGGTTGTTCTATGTACACCTCCTCCTCAATCACACCATTGAGGAATGTTGTCTTCGCATCCATCTAATGTATCCTCCACCCCATAATCGAAGCAAGAGAAATAACAGCCATGACAGAAGTATACCTGGCGTCTAGAGCAAAAGTCTCCCCATAGTCCACTCCTTTCTGGGAGAACCCTCCTGCCACGAACCTTGCCTTGTACTTCTCGATGCTACCATCTACAACATGCTTGATCTTATAGATCCACTTGGAGGTCACCACAGACTTCTCCTATGGTCTCAGAACTATGTCCCACACATCAATCTTCATGATGGACTCATACTCCTCCATCATGGCATCCCTCCGAACCTGTTGCCTCCTCAAAACTAGAAGGTTCGAAATCGATGATGCTACTTATAAGCGCCTCATAGCTCGGAAACCTTTGTGGAGGCTTGCTCTCCCTAAAAGTTCCCCTAAGTATCGCATGCTTCTCTACACCTCTCAAAGTATCCTGAACCCATCTCGCCCTCGTATCCACCGACTCCTCCTCATGGTCTGAAGGTTGAATCTTTGTACTGGATGGACCTGTACTCTCCTCAACCATCGGAGCCTCCTGCTCCTCACAATTTGTCTCTGTTGTGGTCTCTCAAGACCTCCTGAAAGCCATCTCCTGAGTCACTTCACAACCCTAGTGCAACTCTTCTAGAGGTAGTGCACAAGAGAAGCCACCAAGAACTCCAGTTGTTGTGTCTCCTAGGGTTACCTCAGACTTGCGCCTTCTTTTCCTTCTTCGATGAGATGATGAGATGAGTGAGTGTGTGTTCAAATGAGCAAGGTGTCACCTTTATTTATACTAGTTCAGTCACTTAGCTAGGGCCGACTTCTCTTCCTGGAAATTCTATTTCCACTTTACTATTTTCATGTGGGTTGACTTCTCTTCCTAGAAATTCTATTTCCACTTCATTATTTTCCTGTGGGTTGACTTCTCTTACAGGGTGTTCTTCAACTGTTTAATGGTCTTCCTTTGACTTCTTGGAATCTTCTTCTCTAAGAAAAGTTGTCTAGGAGGGAATACCTCTCGCTGCTACAAAACATCAATAGCAGCAATATCTGTTGGAAGAGGTCATGCATGGATCGAAAGAGTTACCAAATTTGGTGTTGGCCTAGCAAATCACAAGAGATTGAATGAGGTTGATTCAATTCAATAGCTAGTGTAGAAGCCTATAACCTTGGAAGGCACATGGAAGCAAAGGAGATGAATAGGTATTTGGTATATGTAATTGTACTTAGAGCAAGAGGGATGTTGGAAATGAGACAAGTTGATGTTTCACAACATAATATGCTCCGGCGTGTAATGGTAGGCAGTTTTTTGTGGAGTTGGAGTTAATCACATGTAAATGAGCATGGTTGAAAGACCTTGTTTAGGCATGCATACCCATGTTTTGTTGGTTCGCCAGTGTAAGGTCTAGATGTAGCCTAGGTTATAGAATTAAGGGGGGCATGTTGTATTTCTGGATACCCAGTTACAAACATTGAGGGGGGTAAGTGTTTACCCCAAGCCAAGTTTAAAGGGGGGGAATGTTAAGTTAACCTTGAATTTGTCAAAGAATAATTAGGTTAACCTTGATTTGGTCATTAATGGGTGACCTATGGTATTTGATGTGGTGAAGACTATTTGAAGGCTTGGCGCTTTCCATTGTAAGATGCCTCAAGCAGCCTATGTTTGGTCGGCTTATACTTGCAGCAAGAAGGATGTTGGAAATGAGACAAGTTGAATTTTCATAGCATCGTATGCTTCGGCGTGCAAAGGTAAGCAGTTTTTTGTGGAGTTGGAGTTAATTACATGTAAAACGGCATACAACTGAAAAACCTCATTTACGCATGCATACCCCTAGTTTGTTGGTTCACCGATGTAAGGTCTAGATGTAAACCTAGGTGATATAATTATGGACAGTATGTTGTATTCCTACATACCCAATTATAAACATTGAGGTGGTAAGTGATTACCCCAAATCAAGTTTAAAGAGGGGAATGTTAACCTTGAATCAGTCAAAGAGTAATTAGGTTAACCTTGATTTGGTCATTATGGGTGCCCTATGGTATTTGTCTGTGGTATTTGATGTGATGAAGACAATTTAAAGTCTTCGCACTTTACATTGTAAGATGCCTCAAGCAACCTACGTTTGGCTAGCTTAGCCGGATTGGCCAATTTAATAATAGATATCTATTTGGGTGTTGGTTTTCCTGCTAAATAGTTTCCAAGGTAAAATCTAGTGGTTGCTTTGTATTTCTCTCGATCAACCCCGCTTTCTAATAGGAACATGGCTCTCCTTCAATGATGCAACAAACAATAATACAAGCCATGTAATTATACCCCCAAATATGTGTCAAGTGCACCCAAATGGACCTCATAGTTAGATCAAGACAACCATACTCATCCATGCCCTTGTTCTTCCCTTGATGGTGAAAAGTGCTCGGGCAAGATAGAACAAGAAGCATGGCCTCCAAATCTCTTCTTGCAACCTATAATTGCCACTAGACATCAAAGACCTTATGTCGTATTGAGGAGATAAGAAAGACCATGAAAATGCAAAATAAGACTTGCATTTTCAGGCAGTAACACATCCAAAGTTGCATAAAATTTAGTTGTTCCAACCCTTTTTCCCTCTTCAAGTTTTGTCACATACTTCCATAATGATGTGGAAGGGTCACATCTAGCTCTGCTTGTAATTTTATTTGCCTTTGAATCTCCACCTTCAGCCCCTTCTAATTTTTCCTCCCGTAAAATCAATTAGTCATTAGAACTCATATTATCATCCTCTTAGTGATCCATATTATCCAACAACACCATTAGAATCAAGAATAGTGTCATACCCCACATGAGAATCATCTTTGCCAAGTGTTAAGACATAAAACCTGCAATAGAATAAAGGAAAAGGAATGAGAGAGGGAAGTGGGGGAAGAGAAGGAAACAAGAAATAAACAACAATAGAGTTTAGGCTTAGAGATTACCTCTTCAACTCTCTAACAGCAATAGAATACTTGTTGCGGCCTTCAATCTCACCTCCAAGCTCTCAAAATTTTGTTCCCCTCAAGCTTGCCCTTTACCATCTCAAAGCCCTAAACACATGAATGAAAAATGCTAGGAGAAAGGAAGAGGGGTTAGGGCCTTATAGGAAGGCCCTAATTTTTTTTAAAAAGAAGTAAAAGATGGCAAAATCCCCTTGTTTATGGAGCACTCTAGGGCTTGGTCATGGAAGCACTCGTAGGAGTGCTCAAGAGCACACCCTCAAAATTTTCCAAGGAGTGCATATGTGTAGGCTAGGAATGCGCTCCAAAAAAAGCCTCCAGATTGGGAGTGTTTCAGGAGCATTTCGCTATGGAGCAAGATCCTTGAGCGGGAGCAGGACCTCCTACAGCACTCCCTGGAAAGCCTACATTTAATGTTAGTGACTGAACATTAATGTTAGTAGTTGGTTAGTTGGGATGAGTCCAGTAGTTTCTAACCACTATGTATTCAATTAAAAATCTGTACATTGCAAATGTGACCCAACAATAATAAAAATCACTAAACAATTATAGAGTCTCTCTTTTATTTCTTTGTGCATCTCATTCAGTGCAAAATGATTATCACTGGGAACTAGAAGACGACTTCTTTCTTTTTAGAACCAATAAATGGAACATGTTTGTCAACATTCTGGATCAAGCAAATTGAGCTTCAAATCCTTGCATTATGGATAAGATAATGCTCCTAACCATATTGGAGAAATTACATAAATTCAAATAAGTTTTCGATGGAATACATGAAACATATTAAAAGGAAAAAGAATGTTGAAGATTATTGGAGAGAGATTAAAAAGATAAACCATGGGAGAAATTAAAATGTGGTAAGAGTTAGAGGATGAATATAGCTCATGCAATGATGACATGACACGGGAAGAAAAAGAAGAGTTTCAACAAGTTGATAATTGCATTCAGCTTCTCTTTGATGAAACAGCTTCAGTAGCTGTTCACAAAGATCCAGAAATGTTTTCAGCTTCAGCCCAATCAATTATAGAGATTCATCTGAACCCTATTTAGATTCATCTGACATCATTTAGAATCCTCTATCAATGTCAACTCTTGATTTCCTTCAGCTAATCGATAAAGCTGCTTTTCAATCTTCTGTGAGTTCAGTTAGGTTGACAAGATCTTCTCCCAGTAAAATGCAAGGAAGAGCGAGCTAAAATTCAAAGTTCAGTAGCAATACTAGACGCATTGTAGGCAATGCATTTGTTAAGGGGCAGGGCATGTGTGCCCCTAAGCACAAAAACCACTTTGTTGTATTAAGATCCTATGTGTCTAAATGAGTATTATATTTGTAACATTGATGTAATGTTTTGTTAAGGCCAATCATCATAAAATAATTGCTCATATGTTTGCAAATGATAAAATTACAATAATTTCTAATGATTTTTAAATTGAAGGAGAATATAGGTTGAGTACTCATCATGGATCGTACACATATTTTACCCAATAATAAATGATGGCTATTTAATGCGACTAGGGGAGGCTAAGACATTTCAAAAGTCAAAATATAGACTAGAAGGCATAATAAAGAACATCGAAATTTATTTTTCTTTGACAAATTATAATCCTATAGTTTTGCCTATTTGCATTCCAAGAATTGCAAAGTCTATTGACCTACTTTGATTGGAACTGTTAAATTTAAAGCAGCTGCAAGAGCCATTCTCCCTGGAGGATGGCCTGAGACCCTAGTTGTGGACTAGGGCCCCCAGTACAGTCCTGGGGGTTCTTGGTCTGGGACCAAACAGTCAAAGCCATGGCAAAAGACCCTTGAGAGGGCCCCCAGTATATGACTGGGGTTCTTGGTCTGGGACCAAGCAGTTAAGTCCCTAGATATGTCTAGGGCCCTTGGACGTGTTCCAGGGTACCCATGTCTAAGGCATGGGTTGATCCTTGGTTTTTGTACTTTGGTGGATAAGACCCCAGATATGTTCTGGGGCAACCTGGTCCTTGATCAGGTAATTGTTGGTGTGTGACCCTCTTCCTCTCTTCCAGGATTGTCCACGGGACCTAGGAGAGATTTTGAAGGCGGGCATGACCACATGAGGGATGTATCCCATATGCAGTGATGATAAAGTTGGTTGGTCACCTTGAGAAGTATATGGACATGTGTAAACCTCTCCTAAACCCACCACCCTTGGTTTTTGAGCTTGAGTTTGTTTGGGGGTTTGTATTTTTGTTTTAGGGGTTAATATAAGAAATATTTAATTAATGTTAATTATAACATATTTAATTAATATTTATATTAATTAAATATGTTATTTTAATTATATTTTAATTGTATTTTTTATTACCCTAACCCTTGCCTAAATGCATAAATAAGAACCCCTCCCCCTTCACTCTTACATACATTTTCCTTCCTCCTCAAAGAAGTGGCGGATTGCTCTATGTGGTCTGCGGCCTCCTTGTGACTGTAGTGCGGCCTCCTTGTGACAGTGCTCGGCCTCCTTGTGACAGCAGCTCAGCCTCCCTTTTTGACAGATCAATCTCTTCATTACCTTGCTGCCAGGTCCTTGCTTGATTTGTTTGCTGCTGCGTGGGTGTTGAAGGTGCCTAATTCTCTGCTGAAGGTGTTTTTGTCGCTGCCCTCCTTGATTGCTGCCAGCCGGCCCTCTCCTACTACCAGCGATACCTTCCTTGAAGCCTGCCGTCCCCTTCCTTAGAACAGATCTGGGATCTAAAAGGTCATGGCATCTTAGAGGGGTGGCTGGACCTTCATTACAGCCAGCCGTCCCTCCTTCTACTGGCAGATTATTTTTGTGTGAGGGTTTGTTGCTGTGCGGGGTTTTGGGTGTGAGGGTTTCATGGTGGTTTGACAGTCCTATACTTTTCTTGACAGAGATCTGACCATTGAGGCAGATCCATGACGACATAGACTTATCTGAGCATACTACAGTGGATTATTACCTTTCATATGTGTTATGCTTCTCTTCATGCTACAGAGGTAAGGAAATAAAAGGTAAGCTGCTGTTCACAGTCTTTGCATTGCTTATATCTAGATCTACCTACTGTATATTTTTCTAGTTCAGATCTGATTAAAGTTGTTGTTCACATTCCTTGCAATTGCTCATTTTTTCTAGTCTAGATCTACCTACTGTAGAAGTTCTGATATACATTTACTAGTTCAGATCTGATTGTTTTTGACCATCTAGAAACAAATCTGTTGCTTAGATCTAACTCAGAAACGTTACTACAGTTCAGACCTAGTTGCTTTATCAGTCACGAATAAATCTGTTGTTTAGATCTGACTCAGAAATACTTATCCAGTTCAGATCTGATTGATGTGTTCATAAAAGAATAAATCTTTGTCCAGATCTAACTCAGAGTTTAGATCTGTTTGTCTTGCCTACTCAGAAATATTTTTTTATGATTTAGATTTACTTTCAGTACTACTATTTTTACTATATTTCTGATCTGATTTTGCTTTAGCCTTTTATGCCCTTGCTGGCCTGTCTAATAGAAAAATTTTAAAAGTAAGTTTGTTCTGTTTTCTTTTCTATTTCTAACAGGAACTATTCAGACTATTTTATTGAACACTGTAACCGATGTGCGGTAGTTATTGATTTAACAGATACAACACAAACACCATGAAGCAATGCCATGATTAAACAAACATATAGCACTCTTTGACTGAAAAAAAATTATTCAGAATGAGATCATTTGTACAGTATGGAAATTGTGAGACAAAATGGAAATCTTTCTTTCTTTTACCATAGTGCTGAGTTACAGGGGCTGAACAAAATATGTACACCTTGTAAAGATATCACCAGGGCATTAAGTACAGCAATGCATAGCAGAAGTGGGACGATAGGAGAAACAAGAGCAAAATAGTTTCCTTCAAAACCTGAAATCTGCCTATACTTTCTAGAAGCATCGTTTACATCATTCTCAACTGTAATGAGCTTGACTTGTTTACTGATTACAATTTTTCTTGCAAGCAAATGCACATTATCCAATCTCGACTTTATTTCTTTTGATTTGGTATGATTTTGTCAACAATTTTTTCTCTCTGTATACATCAGATTAAAGCAATATGTTTTCAAAGGACCTGAAGCTGATAGCATTCTCCTATTTTGAAGAATTTCTCAAGATATTTAAAAATTAACAAGAAAAAAATCTCTAGAAAGGGATTTAAAGTCGCAGAAAATGAATGAATATCTTGCAATAGGCATTTTACAACTTACATATTCATGAGATCCTGAGCACTGGAGTTAGAGGAGGATGTTTCTTGTCTTTGATGAATGATCTTGCTTGGACGGACATATCTACATGTTTTCATGCATGTTTTCACATTGAGAATACTTTTGAGGCATTTTCACACTCCCCAAGGCAATAGTTGCATATTTGGAGGCATAAACAAGACATCCTAACATGTGAGCATATAGTCAAAGAGCCCATTCTATGAGGAAAGCATTTTCAAGAGGAGGACCCTACATAGATGTATTTAGAAGAGGCTAGTAGCTTTGAGATTTCTATTGTTATGTTGAAAGAAGTTGCTAGAAGAACCCTCTTAGCACTACAAGTAAGAAGAAGAAGCATGAAGTATATAGAAGTTTCCATTTCAATGTATCTAGCACTAATAAGGGGAGCACCTTAGTTAAAGGAGACTTTTAGATTTTCCTATGTATATTTTATTTCTTGAACAGGGATCCATAACCTTCTAGAGAATTCTCTTAAAGAGAAGGGATCCATTACTTTCTAGAGAATTCTCTATTAGAAAGTTAATGAAGAAAAAGCCTATAAAAGGAGGCCTCTCCATCACTTGCAAGGTGTGCTTTCATCGTGGAGAAATCCCTAGACCATTGGGCTATAGTTGAAGATATCTTGTGCAGATTTGGAGCTTGAATAAGGAAATATTCAGGGCTGTAATCTTCACTTGTAAGGATGCTATTATGTTTTTTGTTTCCTCTCTTCTATGCTGGAAATTTCAGCCACTGTTATAGGGTTTATTTACTAGCATAAGAGACTAGAGAAGTGACTATTTTGTCCTCTTAAAGTCCTTAATTTCAGATCTGGATTATGATATGTACCCGGGCTGTTATTCTAATATAAGGCTGTCTTTTAATTCATTATTCAGATACTCGAGTTATGTGATGAAACAAATACATAGTATAAGTATTATGCCATCTTTATGAGCTTGGTATGTTGGCTGAAAAGTGAATTTACAAAACTGTTATCACTAATAAAGACTGTTGTTTGGAGCATCTTTGTTGGTTAAATATTGTCTAATATCATGTTCTATTAATCCCGTAGTGCTTTGACTCCACTGCCTAAGGATTAGGCACTGATCCACTTGAATACACCGCCACATATCTATTGCATATCATAAAAATTTAGATTGCTAAGTCTGAATTAGTTTTAAGGGTTATAAAGAAAGACTTTGTGATCTCATTAGGGAAATGCCCCCCCCCCCTCTGTTTTGGAGCCCGAAACGGTACGGTACGCCGAAACGGGTACGGTAAAGCCCCAAAACATCGGCAACCGTACCGTATGGCCAGGTTTTCGCGGATCTCAAAGGAAACTTAGGCAAATAAAGGGGCCGTGGGGCCTCCAAACTTCCAATTAATGTTAGTTAATGCCTTTTTGGCCTTCCCTAATTAGAATGAAGATGATTTTATGTGTTTTTGTTTTAATTAAAAAAAGAAACTTCTAGATGTAAACCAAAACCCTAAATATCCTTCATTTGCTATAAGAAACCACTTGCTTCACTCATTCCTCACACTTTCATTAGCAAGAGGAGCTTCCTATTGATGATGATGCAAGTGGAAGTGGAATTCAAGTTGCCTCTTCTTCCCATCGAGGCTCTAGTTCTGCTGAACATGCATCTTGTTCTATTCTTGATGATGAGGATGAGGATCAGTATGATTATTGATATGTAATTGTAGTTGCCTTTAGGTCATGTTTTTTTTCATTTTCAGCACATACAGCCTCATTTATAAAGGCTGATTTTGGATGTAAAGCCTCATCTATAAAGGCTAAT
>ML777397.1:952241-977413 GCA_009831015.1 Picea engelmannii | reverse complement strand
GGACAAAGCTGGCTGAGAAAAGAAGAAGGGTCCTCCAGGACCATGCTCAGGTCGCTCCTGCTCTCGGTACTCCATGTCTAGGACCATGTGGGCCTCGAGACATGATCTCCTAGTTATCCCTAGATATCGGGGATAACAGGAACCTCATACAATATAAGTTGTAACAATAGGCTCCAACTTAGGGACATGCACTCTTCTTTGGAGCATATCAGAACCACGGAATTTTCTGGTTAAATATGTCAAGAAGAAAAAGGAGGCAAGACAGTGTAGTGGAATGAATACATATCAACTCTCTCTCTCTCAAAGACATCACCAATACTTTATAATTTCGCTACAATTAATACTCACATGTGTTGAGCTTATTCATCCTACTCTAATGCTCTCAAGAGCTTATTCCTTCTACTACTCTAAAATGCAAAATTACAAAAGCTAGGTGAAATCATCAAGCCAATGAAGCCAAGCTAGTGCTTCATCCATGACATAAAGTTTACCCTCGTGTTTGGTAATAAACCAAAACAAGGAGATGTTCATCATAAAATAAACATGAGCTAGAAAATACATAACGTTGTGGTTGAATATCATCATTAGATCATGGACAAAACTGTCAAAAATATGTCATGGTTGATAGGAACTTTCATTAGACCTTTCTATCCATTCTTGGATAGGGTTGCAACATGACAAAAATATCTCATCCTTGCCCCACGCAAGAGTTAGATTTTATTCACTTTTACAGAGCAATTAGGTTTACCGGTATATTTAGATCTTCTTTCACATTAGCATTTACATCATGTACTGAAATTAAGAGCAGCAGTAACAAGCACAAGAAGACACAAGAATTTATCCTGGGAAAACCCCAAATGGGGGAAAAACCCAGCCAACCTTTCTTAGAGAGACTCCATCCAAACAAGTCCAACCATGAACCAACAGATAAACCCTAGCACAATGGCTAGCTAAAGATACAACCAAAAATACCACTCTGACTGCAGCAGCAGCACCATACAAGAGTAGCACACCTCTACTAAGGGTAGCACACAAGAGAGAGTTACCACAAAGACTGAACAATAAGAGACTTTTGCTACTGCAGTTTCTGCGTCGCCTTCCTCAAACTTGCACCTTCCTTTTCTGTGGATGAGAGAGTGTGAGTGAGTGTGTCAAATGAGCCAAGGCGCCTTGTATTTATAGTCTTCTTGACCTCCTTAGTAGGCTGGCTTCTCCTCTAGGATGGTGTCACTTCATTACTCTTTACTCTTCTGGGTCGACTTCTCTTATGGGGTGTTTCCACATTTGTTCAATGGTTCTCTTGCTTCCGGAATCTTCTTCTCGTCTAAGAAAGGTCGTCTACAAGGGAAAGTACCTCACGTAGCTACCAAGCATCAACACTCCCTCTTAGTTAGGGAGGTATCTTTCACGGTGTCTTCTTTTGGTAGTCCACTGACTACTCTGCAATCAACTAGTAGCACACAGCTACTACCATGCCATCAGTAGCTCAAATCATCCATCACAGTCCCCAAGACTATGTTGCAATCATCCAGTAGTACACAGCTACCCATATTGTCCAGTAGTACACAACTACTTCCATAGTCCTCCTGAATGTGTTGTGATGTTCCTTCTTCTTTTCTTGCAGTCTTATTCACACCCGTCCACCTTGCATGGTATGGGCAAGACTAACTCCATAGCCCCATTCACACCTAGCCACCTTGCATGGCTTAGGCAAGGTTGTCCCATGGTCCAAGACCATGCTCCAAGTCTTATTCGCACCTAGCCACTTCGCATGGCGTAGGCAAGACTTGCCACAAGTCTTATTCACACCTAGCCACCTCGCATGGCATAGGAAAGACTTGTACCGAGCTATGATGTTTCTCCTCTCCCAGTAGTCTTATTTGTGCCTACCCCACCTCACATGGTGTAGGCAAGACTACGACCATAGCCCCATTCACACCAAGCCACCTCACATGGCAGAGGCAAGGCTATGCTACAAGTCTTATTCACACCTAGCCACTTCACATGGCATAGGCAAGACTTGATACAGATCTTATTCACACCTGGCCACCTCACATGGCGTGGGCAAGATCTGTACCCAGCTATACATTACTCCCTCAATCACCTCACATGATTGATCTAGGAAACCCTTGGCCAAAGGGGAAAGTCGGCTAGAGAAGAAACATCAAGCCTCCCTCTCAACGAGGGTGGACATTCTGCATCACACCAAGCTTGTCTCTGAAGTACTCATACTTCACTCTAGACAGAGGCTTGGTGAGAATGTTTGTTATCTACTCATCAGTGGATATGTAACGGAGCTTCACAGCTCCTCTCTGCACCATGTCTCGGACGTAGTAGTATTTGATATCTATATGCTTTGATTTGTCATGAAACACGGGTTTTCTGACAACTTCACACAAGTTTGATTGTCACAATGTATCAAAGTTGGCTCCAACTCTAGATCAAATAACCCTACAAGCAACTTTTGAAGCCACACTACTTCACAGCTTGCAACAATGGCTGCAATATACTCTTCCTCTATTGTACTGAGTGCCAGTGACATCTGCTTCCTGCTCAACCATGAGATCACGTCTGATCCCAAACTGAAGCAAAACCTTGAGGTGCTTTTTCGATCCAATGCACTCCCTGCCCAGTCAGAGTCATTATAACCCTACAGCTTCATTTCTCCATCCGAGACATATCTCAATCCATATCCAATCGTACCACACAGGTACCTCAACACATGTTTCGTTGCTATCCAATGTACATGTCTAGGTTCAACCATGTACTGACTCAGAGCCTTCACTACAAAACATATGTCTGGTCTGGTGTTAACCAAGTACATCAAGGATCCAATCAATTGTTTGTACATTGTGGGATCCACCAAATCTGAAGATGAATCACTTGAGAGCTTCAGATTCGTCATCAGAGAAGTGGCCATGGACTTGCAGTCCATCATCCCGAATCTCTGTAGGATCTCAACAGTATATTTTCCTTGGCTAAGGAAAATCTCATCTGGCCTCTGCCACACCTCCAATCCCAAGAAATAGTGCATCAAACCTAGATCCTTCATCTCGAACTCTGAGGTGAGCTCCCTCTTGCACCCAACTATGAGTTGCTCATCTCCTATTAGAAACAGGTCATCCACATACAGTACCAAGATCAACAGGCAACCATTCTCAACCTTGTAGTAAAGGTTGGGATCTACATCACTCTTGGTAAACCCCAAGCTCATCAGATAGTTGTCTATTCTGGCATACCATGCCCTAGGTGCCTGCTTGAGCACGTACAAAGCCTTCTTCAATTTGCACACATGGGACTCCTTCCCATGGATTACAAATCCTTGTGGTTGCTCTATGTACACTTCTTCTTCAATTACACCATTCAAGAAGCTTGTCTTGACATCCATCTGGTGTAATTTCCATCCCATCACGGAAGCAATCGCAATAATCAATCTAATGGAAGTGTACTTTTCTATCGAAGCAAAGGTCTCGTCATAATCTTCTCCCTCTTTCTGGGAAAACCCTCTAGCCACAAATCTCGCTTTGTACTTCTCTATGTTGTCATCTACAGCATGCTTGATCTTGTAGATCCACTTGGAAGTCACCATCGACTTCCCTTTTGGTCTCGGGACCACTTCCCACACATCATTCTTCATGATGGATTGATACTCCTCCATCATGGCATCCTTCCATTCTTGATGCGTGGCAGCCTCTTCAAAAGTGGAAGGTTCTGCATTAATGATTTTGTTCATCAGCACCACATAGCTGGAAAACCTGTGTGGTCTCTTGCTCTCTCTGAAAGAGCCCTTAGGAGTTGCATGTACTTCAGCTTCCTCCAAAGTGTCACGTAGCCAAGTTGGTCTCTTTCTAGTAACAACAGTCTCTCTGGGTGGATCTATCGGTCTTTCTGACTCTACCACTTTATTTTGAACCTCTGGAACAAGTTCCCTTGAATTAGAGTCAACCATGACAGCATCCCTTGGAGCCTCCTGTTCCTCTCTATCCTTATCTAAGTGAGACTCCCTAGATCTTTTGAAGGCTTCATCTTCATCAAATGTCACATCCCGACTGATCTCAATCCATCTCTGACCGAGAACATATATTCTACAAGCCTTCGAATCTCATTATATCCAATGAATATGCCCTTCCTTCCTAAAGGGTCCAACTTCATTCTCTTCTCCTTGGGAACATGCATATACATAGGACAACCAAATATCCTCAAGTGACTAACTTATGGTTTCTTTCCAATGAACACTTCTTCAGGTGTCTTGTTCCCCAATATCTTGTGAGGATTTCTATTCTGAATGTACATAGTTGTACTAGATGCTTCTACCCATAAGTTCATGGGTAAGTTCTGGTCATGGATCATCACTTTGGCATTCCACAATAGATCTGTTCTTCCATTCTGCAACCCCATTTTGCTGGGGGTTGTAGGGAGTTGTCAGCTCCCTCTTAATCCCTGCTTCTATGTAGAAGTCCTTGAACTCATTTGAGGTGTACTCACCTCCATTATAAGATCTCAAGATTTTAATTTTTCTTCCAGATAAATTCTCAACCAAAGCCTTGAATTCTTGAAACTTACTGAAGACTTCATCCTTAGCTTTCAAGAAGTAGATCCATGCCAATCATGAGTAGTCATCTATGAAAATGACATAGTATACAAAATTTCCCAGGGAGGGCACTGTCATCTGTCTGCATACAACTGAATGTATGATGTCCAAGATCCCTTGGGATCTACTGTCACTGTTTGCAAAACTTTTCTTGGCATTCTTGCCAAGTGTGCATACTTTGCAAACCCCATCATATTCTACTTGCATGTCTGGTAGAAAGTAGACTTGTAACCATCTTACTCAATATTGGTAGTGCTTTGTAGTTTAGGTGAGCAAGTCTTCGGTGCCATAGCTCACTACGGCTAACATCATTATGTACAAGGGCTTGTTCTTGGTGTCCCTTCAATTTATATAGTCCTCCCTTTCGGACACCAATCACGGTAGCCGAATCTATGCTTGAATTCTTGGGCCACAGTAGAACTTGGCCATCCACAAATTCTACCCTAAAACCTTTATCTTCTAAAGCAGAAATGGAAAGAAGATTCTTCTTCAAGCCTTGTACAAACAACACATCTTTAATTGAAATTGGTTTACCTAAGTCAAGTTGAAGTGAAGCTTCTCCTACTCCTTTGACTGCATGTCTGGAATCATCCCCAAGCTCCACTTGAAGAGATGAGCTCTTTTCTGTCAAGTTTGTAAGGGAACTTTTGAATCCGATCATGTGCTTRGAAGCACCGCTATCCACGAGCCAAGTATCACTCACCTGAGTGATAGTACTTATGAGTGCCAAGACAAATACATATTCTTCATCTTTTGACTCCTTTATCTTCGTATCTGCTGCATGTGCATCTTGGGCCACAGTAGAACTTGGCCATCCACAAAGGATACCCTAAAACCTTTATCTTCTAAAGCAGAAATGGAAAAAAGATTCTTCTTCAAGCCTTGTACAAACAACACATCTTTAATTGAAATAGGCTTACCTGAGTCAAGTTGAAGTGAAGCTTCTCCTACTCCTTTAACTGCATGTCTGGAATCATCCCCAAGCTCCACTTGAAGAGATGAGCTCTTTTCTGTCAAGTTTGTAAGGGAACTTTTGAATCTGGTCATGTGCTTGGAAGCACCGCTATCCACGAGCCAAGTATCACTCCCCTGAGTGATAGTACTTATGAGTGCCGAGACAAATACATATTCTTCATCTTTTGACTCCTTTATCTCTATATCTGTTGCATGTGCATGATGTTTTTCATTCTCCTTCTTATGAGGACATTGAAAGGCATAATGTCTCAGCTTCTGGCAACCGTAGCATCTGACCTTTGACGCATCCTTCTTGTAACGTGGTCTTTTAACTCTCTTCAAACTGGCTTCTCTTCTATCCTTCCTTTTCTTCACATGGGCGGCAAGAGCTTGATTTTCGTCATCATTTGTCTTTAGTGTTTTGGATATCAACCTAGACTCTTCTTGGGTACAGTCTGTCCACAACTTGTCAAATTTGGGTAACTTGCTTCTTGTGCAAATCCTTTGAACAAATGGGTTCCAAGAGGAAGGGAATCCATTGAGTGTAGTAGTCACAAGTTCAGCATTGTCCACTGAGTCTCCAATAGTTGCTAATTGGTCCTTGATCTGCGAGATTCTCATGAAATAGTTGGAGATTGTTTCTGACTTGTTCATTGTCACGTTTATGAGTTGATGCCTTAGAGTAAGCTTTCGATTGGTGTTCTTACTTTCATAAAGTTTGGTTAGGGCATCAAACATTTATTTTGGTGTCTTCAATTCTGATACATTTGGTATTAGATGATCCTTAATCGAGTCTGTCAAGATCCTCTTGGCCTTGACTTCATTCTTCCTGAACTTTGCTTTGGCTTCGTCTTCTTCTGGTTCTGGAAGTACCTACTTGACATGATCCAATAACTCATTCTCTTCTAGAATAACGAGTACCCTTTGCTTCCAGGATCTGAAGTTATCTACTCCATCCAGTCTATCTTCAACTCTCATACTGGTACTACTCATTTTTGCCCGTAGAAACCCTAGATTTGAGAAATTTCAAATTTTCGGACTTCACCAAACTGCAAACTGAAGGTTGCAGGGGGTGAGCTAGGGTAGAGCGAACTTCCCAATGAAGTAATTAACCCCAACGATCTTAGGATAGTGCTCAATGAGCTTGACAAGGAGGGTGTGTTGCAGCGGCAAGGTCATTGCAGCTGTAGCGGCAAGTTACTGCGGCAAATATGATCTTCCTTCCAGTGGTTAGATTGTTCTGAAGGTAACCAACTATGAAACCATGTGAGATTTTATTCACTTTTACAGAGCAATTAGGTTTACCAGTATATTTAGATCTTCTTTCACATTAGCATTTATATCATGTACTGAAAATAAGAGCAACAGTAACAAGCACAAGAAGACACAAGAATTTATCCTGGAAACCCGAAATGGGGGAAAAAGCCAGCCAACCTTTCTTAGAGAGATTTCGTCCAAACAAGTCCAACCATGAACCAACAAATAAACCCTAGCACAATGGCTAGCTAAAGATACAACTAGAAATGCCACCTCAACTGCAGCAGTAGCACCATACAAGAGTAGCGCACCTCTACTAAGGGTAGTGCACAAGAAAGAGTTACCACAAAGACAGAACAATAAGAGACTTTTGCTACTACAGTTGCTGCGTCACCTTCCTCATACTTGCACCTTCCTTTTCTGTGGATGAGAGAGTGAGTGAGTGTGTCGAATGAACCAAGGCGCCTTGTATTTATAGTCTTCTTGACCTCCTTACTAGGCCGACTTCTCCTCTGGGATGGTGTCACTTCATTATTCTTTATTCTTCCTTCTGGGCCGACTTCTCTTCTCGGGTGTTTCCACATTTGTTCAATGGTTCTCTTGCTTCTGAAATCTTCCTCTCGTCTAAGAAAGGTCGTCTAGGAGGGAAAGTACCTCCCGCAACTACCAAACATCAACAACAAGATCTCCATGATGCACCATATGCCTCTCAAAAGGCTCATCCACATACTCCAACATATGACCTCCTTAGCACTTATGAACATCAACCAAATCTTCACACAACCAACCTTATTGCCTGCCATCGTGCACCTCTATGAGTCGATTCTTGGTCACCTCCACACAGTTTACGGGATGTCGAATTTCATCAAGAGTACCATCAGAGTTAAACATGGCTACCCCCTGTCCCCCACATTGTTTGGGATTTATATTGATAAGCTAGAGGCCTTTCGCCATGAGCATATCTAGGACAATGACGAGTGTCTCCACCACTAGGTTTTGATATCCATCTTACTTTGCGTAGATGATGTGGTCCTCCTAGCCTCGTCTCCAACGAGATTACAGAGACAGTTGGATGCCCTAACTCTCTTTTTGGCAACCTTCAACAGTTGATAGTCAACCTAGGTAAAACCAAGGTTATGATCTTCAATGGGTCAAAGAAGTTCGTAGACCTTCACTTCTTCAGAGGGGAGGAGATCAAGATCACCAATGCCTACACGTACTTGAGGGTACAGTTCTCAGGACCCAGTTTCAGTTTGCGACCGACCCTCCAGCCTCAGATTTCCAAGGGTTATGGGTCTTTATCCCTTCTCTAGAGACAATGTTTCCGCCACCATTTTCAAGACATCTCATCCAAGATGTCTCTCATGGACTCCCTTATCCGACCCACTGTTCTCTATGGCTCGAAGATCTAGGGACCTTCCTTACTAGAGTATGAATGGGCCTCAGTTGAGAGAGTCCAAACCTTTCTCCTCCGATGCATCATGAGATGCAAACAAACAATTCCTCATCACATCATCCTAGCAGAGTTTGGGGCTCGACCCTTCCAACTTGAGACACTGTTCGGACTAGTGTCCTTTCTACATCACATCCGGAGCTTCGCCGACTCAGTGAAGGGGCGAGACCGGTACCCGTACTTGGCTTACGATTCTTTGAGACCATTGACATCTCTAGCCCATTGGGTCGAGCTTGAGGTTAGTTTGCACAGATTTCAAATCTTTTAGGGTCTGCGAGCATTCAGATTGATCGCCTCCGTCTGTTTCGATATTCCTTGGATGAACCCGACCATCTCCTACCAACCAGACAGGTGTTGAACAAAATCATTAAAGATGACATTTATAGGCAATTTATCCAAATCACTTGGGTTAACCTTCCTGGTGGGTTACGCCCAAAGATGGCCTTTTATGTTGAGCATTTCTCAAAGCTTAGGGATGGGTTCATCGTTCGACCACAGTATACATTCTGACACTGGGCTCTCATAAACTTTAGGTAGAGACAGACCACCAAATCGACTGACCAGACATGATATGTCACTATGCCAGCTATAGGAGGTCGAGACTTAGGAGCACTTCATCTTTCATGTCCGATTTACTATGAGATCAACGGGCAGTTTCATTGCTTATTCAAAGGGACTCAGACCCTCACAGGCTTCTTAAAGTATTCGGATCAGCAGTGTTTAGCCTTATACATATAGGAGGCCCTCAGACTCCGAGCCCATACTCTTCACCCTCCTACGAGACCAAACCCTATTCGACGGATCTCCTCCTCCTTCCCAGTGCTACCCTCATGAAGGGGCACTACGAGACAAGCAGACACTAGTACAACCTCGTACGCCAAATCAATGCAGACTCATGGGACCTTCCCTAGTCCCACGAAATTTCAACGAAATAGCCAGACCATATCCCCTCCCAGGAGAAGGATGGGATCCCCCAGACTTCGTCAATGCACTACCTCTACTAGTCAACAACACAGCGGATGATCCAGGCACCCCACCAAGTACCCTTTAGGACAACCGACTATACTCAGCTTTCTTCATTCGGTCTTGGATGGTAGGAGAGATGGATCCATTCCATGACAAATCTACTTCCTTTCTTTTGGTTCCTCTTGTCCTTAAATCTTCTTCACCTACGATACACCCCATCATCAACGGAGGTATCAGAACTCGGGGCCGAGGGCTTTCATGCCTCGAGGTAGATCTCACTTTCTACTACTCTACATTATTGCACTTTACTTTCTGCATCTCGCCTTTTATAGGAGACCTTTGGTACTCCTACATTGTATGGTAATGACATCATTGTACTCAGCAGTCCCTTTGACCTACTTTTGTGGTCAGTAGTCAGACAATAATAAATTATATTATCTTATCTTAACTTATCTTCCAACACAAAGTCGTCCCATAGCTTACCAAAAGTAGGTAACTTCTCACAAGCACAAACACTTGAGACAAAAGGTTTCCAAGATGAAGCAAACCTATTCAAGGCAATGGATACCAACTCCTCATACTCCACTTTTGTCCCTGTGGCAGCCAACTAATCTTTCAACTCTGTGATCTTGGCCAGGTAGGTCACCATTGTATCTATCACTCATGTAGATGCTTAAAAAATTGTTTTTCAATAGCATCTTCCTAGAGACACTCACACTTTGATATAGTGCAACCAAACATCATACATCTGCATACCGGTCAATGTTTCTAAACTCAGACTAGAACTTCAACTCAGTCACCTATCTATTCAGACTTCGACTCGGACTCAAATTGACTCTGACCGATCTGATTTCAACGACTCAATTCACTAAAAAATACATTAAATACTT
This sequence comes from Picea engelmannii, assembly GCA_009831015.1. Taxonomy (NCBI): domain Eukaryota; kingdom Viridiplantae; phylum Streptophyta; class Pinopsida; order Pinales; family Pinaceae; genus Picea; species Picea engelmannii. The sequence continues at coordinate 967,302 of ML777397.1, read as the reverse complement.
AAATTTTAATGAAAAGAATTATTTTAAAGATTCCAAACCATTAGAAACAAAATATGAAAATTTTGCTCATCTATATACCATGTAAGGGTGTATATATCAAAATGGCACCGAATGCAATACATATCAGGAACAAAATACATAATCAGTGAGGTTCTAAATGGCCTCTAGAGTCCATAAAACATGCTACAAGTACAAGCTACTAGTCTGCTACATATCATTGATCAACATGATCAATCATCAAACTCCAAAGGACTAAACTAATCCACTGCAAATAGTCCAAACCATGTCCAAGTTGTTGCCTCAAGGCTCTAACTACTCTTCATTACATTGTACAGTCTTCAACACTGGCAACTGCTCCAAAACTCCAATATTCAAATGCTCACAAATGCTAAATGAGAGAGGTCTTTATAGCAATATGGTAGGGTTTAAATATTAGGTTTTTTGTTTTTTATTAAAAAAATTGATTTCTTTAACTAAAATCCCTGCAAGTGGGGTCCTGTAACTACTCGGTCGAGTAGGGTGTATTTAGTACTGAACCGACCAAGTCATTCTTTGACTTGGCCAATTTAGTACCGTACTGGGGTTCAACCACCAAACCGATTAAATAGCCGAGCCAAATCGATCAGCAATCAACTCAACCGAGTTGACCGAGTTGATTTGACTCAGACCAATTTTAAAAGCACTAATATTGGTCTTCTTCTCTACAATCTGAGTGATCAAATGATCCCTCACAGAATCAAGAACAATTCTCTATGACTTGGCCTCCTTGTTATGGACGGCCAGCAATTTCAGATCAATCTGTGCAGTGATCTCTATTTCAACATTCTCCCAAAGCTCAATCTCTTACAATAGCATTTCCAAGCTGCATTTCCAATGTGTAAAATTAGAAACACCTTGAAACCTATCACAATCTCTCAAACCAAGAGTAGTCATCCATGTAAACCTAAAGCAAACCTCAAAGAAAAATCAGCAACAAATAAAGTAGATTTGACTCTTCTAGAGTTCAAGTGCTTCTTCCAAAGCGCACTAGAATTTCATACCCAATAAGTTAATAACCTATAATAGGTCAAGCAACTCTCCTGGGCATGGAATGACTGAAATACCCAACTCCATCTTCACCAAGATAACAATTTCAGTCAAATCAACTCAGATATCATGTGGAAATTTTGAGAAGCCATTGCTAAGTGCAAATTCAATAATTTCACCTCAACTTTGAGGTTCCCTGGATCTATTTCCTATGAACTTTCACCCTTTAAGCTGAATTTGAAATATAAATTACAATGGTATATATTTCACTTTTGTCCAACCAAATACATAAGGAAGCCCAAGAAATAAACACCGAACAATTGTACCTCAAGGGAACTATGTTTCCAACCCTTGGGGCACGATCTCCAACATATAACAGATCTAAAAATAACTTATAAACATCAGATTTGTTACTGCCACAAATCTGCCCTCTTAGCTTCTCTATATACTTGTCAAATCACTCAACAAAATCTGTTAACTATTCATGATAAATCAGCATACCAAACAGCCCTAGATAGTAGAAACTACTCGTTAATCATGAGAATTTAAGCTGAAAATCGGATATGCAAGTACACAGTTTGGAGAGCAAAGTACACTTCAAATATACATAAGAATGAAGTTACAAATAGATACCACAAACTTCTCAATATACTTGCCAAATCACTCAACAAAATCTTATAACTGTTCATGATAAATCAGCATACCAAACAACCCTAGAAACTACTCGTTCATCATGAGAATATAATCTGAAAATCAGATTTGCGAGTACACAAAGTTTGGACAGCAAAGTACACTTCATATATACATAAGAATGAAGTTAAAAGTACATACAAATAACTTATCACAAGCTGGTATACGGTAGTCCTTCAAGCTTATCACAAGCCAGTATAAGGTAGTTCTTCAAGCATATCACAAGCTGGTATAAGGTAGTCCTTCAAGCTTATCACAAGCTGGGACTTTCCAATGCCTCCAGAGTCCAAACCCTAACTAAGGCAACCAAAATCAATAGAAAACCCTAACCAGCAATACAAAGACCTGGCAAGGCATCCCACCAAGCTATTCAGCCACACCAAAGGCTCCACAACAAACTAAATCAACACCAATAAGTCCACCCTTGATCTTTCACCAAACTTACCTCACACAAGCACTCCAAACAAAGCAGTTCAAGTGTCCTCTAGGGTTTCTTTGACACAAACCCCAATGCCTTCTCAAACAAGGACTCAAAACCTAGCACTTCAAGTCTCCTCTAGGTTTTGCCTCACACAAAACCTAGAACCTTCTTCCCTTGCTTAAAGACAAGAACAAAGGCTCAAGACAGGTTCATCTTCAAGAGACAAACGATCTAATGAAATCTCACATGCTTCTACATAATTGCTACAACTAAAGACTCTCTCCCCTCTTTATGTAGAATAGGTGAAGGAATCCAACAATGGTAAAGTGGCCTAAGTCCAAAAGCAACCAAATCTAATCCACAAGATAAGCTCTCCAAGTGAAGTGTATCTGGTCAATACTAGGCCAAACATTTGTTTTGTTGTGAAAACTCTCGGTTAGTTCATGGTTGAACCAAGGAGAGCACATTGGACAGCAGCGAAACATTTATTGAGGTACCTACGTGGCACAGTTGAGTATGGTTTCAAGTATGCTTGGGAAGATGGAGTGAAGTTGGTGGGCTATACACAAGCAGACTGGGCAGGCAATGCAATGGACAGGAAAAGCACTTCAGGGTGTTGTTTCAGCTTGAGATCGGGGGTTGTCTCTTGGTTCAGCAAGAAGCAGAAGTCTATTGCATTAAGTTCTATGGAAGCAGAATACATGGCAGCATGTGAGGACATATGGCTTTGAAAACTGCTAGTGGCATTGTTCGATCAGGAGCTAGAGCCAACCATCATATATTGTAATAATTAGAGTGGCATAAAACTCTTTGAGAATCCAGTATTCCATGATAGGTCAAAGCACATCGACATCAGGTATCACTTCATTCGAGATTGTGTGCAGAGGGGTGCAGTCCAACTACAATATGTGCCTACAGATGAGCAAGTGGCGGATATTCTCACCAAGGCCTTGACGAAAGGCAAGTTTGTCTTCTTCAAGGATAAGATGGGAATAGTGGAGAACACCTTCCACGCTAAGAGAGTGTTGAAATATTGTAGCTTGGACAGGGGTCTTTGCTTAGGCAAGGTGTCATGCAAGAAAAAGACAAGGATTAATGTTTCTCCGAGTCATTTAAATTTTTCCTAATTCTAACTTGAAAATGTGATTAATTAGTCTTATTAGTGATCATTTAAATATTTCCTAAGTTGAAACTTAGGAAATGGCAATTATTAATCAGTATTAGTTAACCTTCTGTGAGAAGCTTCTTTTGATCTTATCCAAAAGTCAAAGTGAGTTTCGTATTAGATCATAGCCATTAATTTAACATGTTGGGGATTTATTCTACACCATTGAATCATCTATGAAGAAATAAAATTAAGAAAGATAAAATATTTCTAAACAGAAATAGAATTAAGTTCTTCTCTTTCTTATGACAGTCACACCATTCAGCAACATAGCATCAATGAATATCATCAAAAATAGGGCAATTTTACTTATATCAATCTGTTGTAAGTATAACATTCACTCGGACTGAGTTTACATATGTCGTACGACGTGTACAGGTCTGTACTCTTGTTGATAATGCTTGACAAATCCACAAAACACAAAACTAGAACTGCAACTCAACTTATATTCGACTGGTATCTTCTCAAAACACAACTTATACAGATATCTCTGACCTAGGCACGCTTTCCATTCCCGACTGGGTGAATGTGCAGTCCGTACATAAATCGTACAGTACGGATTCCTCGTTGTTATCCATGTTTGCTACTTCAAACAGTTGTGTATCTGCCCTGTCGTGGCCTCCTTTACCTCCTTCGACCTCTACTCGATCTCTATTCCTTAACTGAGATGATAGATGGCCCTAGCTCGACTCCTCGTATACTCAATGAGACTTATGCTTGCCTCCTGGTGTACACACAAAAACCCGACTTGGTTTTTGTAGAGACCCAACTTAGTCTCGGGTTATCCTTGCCTCCTTGTTCTCATAGAGAGACCCAACATGGTTTCTGTAGAGACCCGACTTGGTCTCTTCTTCTTGTAATGTGGCAGACCTTGTCTAGGCCTTCTCTAGAGCACCTCCTCACCTTAGTCGACCTCCCTTTCTTTTCTTTTCCTTTGACAGTGAGGCTTCTAGGTTACTTGTAAACCTAGCCTCTTTTCCTCATGCATTCCTAGCCCTAGGATGAACTTGATCCATGGGTGGGGACTTAATCAAGCTTGAGATGCATCCAATGGTTGAGATGCAATTTTAGCTTGAGTTAGGTGGTCCCCACCATTTTAATTTTTGTCTAGTCATAAGATGTGCTTCCTCCTCATTACTAGACACCCCTAATGAGGAGGAATTACCTGCCCGAGCTATACCCTAACACTCCCTCTTAGCAAGGGAGGTAAAGTCACTGGAGTTGTCTTCTCTAGGATCCACCTCACTGTGTATTTCTCCCTCTAAGTCTGAGAGGCCCAACTGCTCAATGTCTGGACATTCTAATTGTTCTACTAGGATGTGTCTACTACACCCTATACCAGGATTATCTGAGTATCCCCATTCATCCAATTGAGTCCATTCCCACCACGTGGGCCTACTGAGAATAGCCTCCTATTCTCTTACACTTTGACTTGCAGACTCATTGCTTTCTTCTGTGAGTCTGTAAACAAGTTGTCCCCATAGTTTATATAGCTCATCTTCACTTATGCCTATCATTACAAGTGGTCCTGGTTCTCGACTTTTAACTAAATGGATGTGTACATTGCATCCAAAGAAGCTTGCCACATGGCCTTGATGCTACAAGGTTGAGATTGAGAGCAAGTTGATTCTCATACATGGTACGTACAATACTTCTAGTATCCTGAAAATTCTGCCTGATTCTAGTTGTAGTGATATTGCCCCTTTTCCATGAAATTCCTCCATACTGGAATGCACCCAGTTGTCGCCTTATACACACCTGGGAGACGTGGAAGAAATCTTCAATCCACTCAGTGTGTTCTTGGGTGCAAGTGAGAGTTGAGGTGCAGTCACCTAATCCTCAACTCCTCCGTCTGGGCCAACTCCTAGCGAAGCCAAGGGGGGTAATCCCTAACAAATATACTAAGGCTTGAAACTAATCTAAGTACAAGAATTGAATCTAGGAGTTTAACTTTCATTAACCAACATAAAGCAAAAGCATACACATATCAATTATTCACCACAAGATACATGAAACATATACTTGCATAAAAAGGATACTTGAGACACAATGTTAGATGCAAGTAAAATCAAATTGCTTCAAAGTAAATGACTGAAATAAAACGTATGAAGCATATGGCTTTGCAAATGTGTAAATGAGACCAGTGCCTTAAAGGTATCATGGGCAATGTAGATCGTGTGTTTTATTAAGGTTTATTGATGGTAGGTTAATGAGATAAATTTTATTTGCATGGAAAATAAAGTGTTTGTCTAAACTAGATTTGGCCCTTTAGAAAAAGTCCCTAAAGTGGAGGTTGAGCTTGTCGAATATCCAACAGGGAGGTCCCTCTGATTTTGCACACAAGCTCGAGAAAATGTGGGAGATCCGACAAGGAGAACCTAGATCTCAAAGTTCTCGCTAGATATCTTCACAGACTCTCTTACGTTTCCACTAAAGCAAAGTTCTCTTTAGGATTTCCCTAATTAGTCTATCACCACTGACCAGCCCAGCGTGTATGAAACTTACTCCCAGAAGATCGAGACTAGCTCGCAACTGGAAGGGTCAAGAACCACACCGGGAACTGAGGGGAGTTGTTTATTTTAAACAATAAAGCAAAGTACTGAAAGGGAAATGTTTTTTTTAATTACTAAAGTCTTTACTAACCAGCCTCTTGCGAGGAGCTGAGGAGACTGTTTATTTCCAACTTTGAAATCGCATAAAATGGAAACTAACTAGCAATTAGTATTTTATTTTGGAAAAAATAAAATCTAATCTAGATTGTGATTCATTTTAACTTTATTCTTTGATGTGAGATTGTAGTGCTTTGTGATGAATTGAAAGATTAATTTTAGCTTATCCTTAGTTATGAAAATTGAATCTAAGTTAAAATTGCAAAATTGAGACAATCACCAAAAACATCGTTCCCCTAAGGGGGATGAAGAGTGAGAGCTTGTAGCCCCACTGATTTTATTCAAGAAATTACACAACTTTTTATTGGAGTGACTTGTGACCATTCATTAGGGGGGTCACAAGTCTTTACAATGTTTTACAACTATTTATTGAAGAAAGGGGTGCCCTTGGGGGTCCCGGATGCTCCAAATCCGCCCAAAACAGACAGAATTTCCTATTATCTGTTCACAAACCTGCACAAAACAGCAAGCAAACAAAGACAGAAGATGGCCAAAAACACTTTGGAAGTGTCTTTGGTTATTAGTAGGAAAGCCCCAAAATTGACTAAGTAAAACTAGTGTAAAATGAGCAAAAATGAACTAAGAAGAGTAAGCTAAAGAGCTTGTCTCCTTAGGGTTTTTGTTTTTTTGTTTTAAAATAGCAATATAAAGGCACTCTAATTGTCAAATATGAAAGTGAAAGCTTTAAGAAAAGAACTACCCTTTAACTTCTAAAAATTTTGAAAGAAAAACATGCTAAGAGGAGACTTTTCCTATGCTAGATCTAAGCATTAGATGAAACTTGAAAGTACAAACTTGGCTCTAGTTTATCTTATGCATGTACACTTAGATTTTCAGAATTTGAAATAAGTATAGATCTAAGATACTTGCATTTGCAACAAAGTAACCAAAATTTAGATTTTCTTTTGAGAAAGAGAGAAGGAAGAAACTTGTAGCCTTGGAACCCTTGGGCAATGGAGTCTTTAGATGAGTTAAGGAGGGACGAAGTCTTTAAATCCTTGAAGTTGTGAAGAGACAAGCAAGTTTCATCACCACTCCAAGCTATGAGACCCTGTAAGCTTTAAAATCTTGCAAATAAACTTGTTAACAAAATTGGTGTCACCTACACAAGAAACTTGAAGAGTATGTTAGTTAACCGAAACATGCATACACATCAAAGTCTCTAAATATAAATGAACAATAGGATTAATAGCAAGCTAAATAAATCCTATCTTATTAAATGATAGCATCCTTTCAAAGGCCAAGATAACAAATCCAAAGAAGAAATTAGGCAAATATTACCTCATAGATTAAGCACAAATTGACATCAAGCATCCACACACACGTATAACACACCTTCTTGACCTCCAAAGTCCCTTTATTCCAAATGAAAAGTATTACAATAGTATACAACCACAAGCACGGCTCCCAAACTCCAACTAGCTTTACAATGGGAGGATGTTTTGATTTATAGCAAAGGGTGAAGAAGCCCAAGAGAGGAGGGCGCACCAAGTGAAGGAGAGGGGCGCACCACTTGTGAGAGAGGGATGGCCAAGTGGTAGCCAAAGGGCTGCCACATCTCTTTTCAACCAAAATAGTGACAAGTGTGAACTCAAAGGAGAGGGAGAGGGCGTCACCTCTCAAGAGGTAGGCAGCCCCCTCTTGGAATGCGCCACCTCTCTTCAAGAGGGGTGCACCTCTTCTTGGTAGAATCTTCTAAGTCCCTCACAAATCATCTAATTACACCAAGCAATCTTCCTTTTGTCTTTTATGTTTGCCACATAGCCTTTCTAGGCTTTATTCACCCAAAACATGTTAAAATATGTTTCCCAAAATTTAGCGTTTGCTGATTTTCTTTAATTTTATTTGACTTTTTTGAGTTTTTTGAGTAAAATTGATTTTTAAGTGATTAAAATCACTAATTTTACTCAACCAAGTGGGTACTTCGGTAATGTGGGTGCTCTAGGTCCAAAAATGAGCACCCCCAAGGCATAAGAAAACTCCTAGCAACACCATTTTATTACAACTTTATTTTTTAATTAAAAATTCTTGTTTTGCGAAAAAATTTTAATTAACGGAAAAATTTAAAACATCCTAAGGGGGACTTAGCACGTTTCCATAAGACTTTAGGAGTATGTTTAGCATGGTAATATGCATTAGACACTAGGCTTAGATCCATGCTAAGGCCTAACCATGAGTATATACTCCAGCTTTGGAGAATTGAGTGAAAAAATTCAGAAATTATAAATTGTCTTTAAACAGCAAAATATAATTAATAAGTAAAAAAAACTCTCCAGAGTAACAACTAATGCCTAAGTCGAAGGTGGCTAAGACCTTTTACATGTTCATCATGCAACATCTCTTATTACAATTTGTATGGAAAATGTGAAAAGGTTGGTCTTAATAACCGGCTAAACTTCTGAACTATGAATATTGAACATGAAAATGTTCAATCTTTGGCGGCTCGCTGGAAGTCCATCCTAGTGCAACTTCGTGGATAACATTTGACAGTGAGGCTTCTAAGTTACTTGTAACCCTAGCCTCTTTTCTTCATGCATTCCTAGCCCTAGGATGAACTTGATCCAAGGGTGGGGCCTTAATCAAGCTTGAGATGCATCCAATGGCTGAGATGCAATCTTAGCTTGAGTTAGGTGGTCCCCACCATTTTAATTTTTGTCTAGTCATAAGATGTGCTTCCTCCTCATTACTAGACACCCCTAATGAGGAGGAATTACCTGCCCAAGCTATACTCTAGACAAAGATTTTAAAGTAGAGGGGGTGACTTGAAGAGATATATCGATCTAGTGAAGTTGACACCGAGGGTTTTAGCTGTAAATCGAAATTATGTTAGGGAGGTTTCATCCATGGAAGGATTCAGGTGCCAAGAGAGGGGTCAAGTCTTGGTATACATAGGCCGAGTGGGTCGCGCGTTGTATAGAGGTTGTGAGTAGGGTGAAAGAAGACCCGATAGGGCCGAATTTGAAGCCACACAGAGGAAACGGAGGTAGGGAGACCCCAGTCGTATTCTAGCAGCCAGAACCGAGAGGACCGAGACTCTCAGTCATACACACAGACAGCAAGGGCCATACAAGTCATAAGGGTGAGGTTGAGATCTTAATCGGGTTTTCTATGGAAGAAAGTGCCAGGTTTGGCACAGATCTATTTTGTAAACATTTTTCTAGATTCACTGAAGTTGAATAATCAAACCCTCGTTTGTTGGTTTTCCTCAGAGTTGGAGTTTCCAGGGTATTTCTAGTGCCTGAAAATTGTGTGATTGGTTTCTTTAATTTTCGTTGTGCATTGCAAGGTTAATTTGCTCAATTATATTTTTGTTTCATAAATCAGAATTTAGAATTTGGTGTTGTTCTTGTTCTGGGCATAAAAATTTATTGGATTCAGAAATTAGTTCATTGAGCATAAAGAAATTTAACAGGGTTCCCTTCACCCACATCTGTGAATGAAAAAAGCGCTCCCCCTCCTCAGGATCCTCTGGTTCTTCTAGTTGGAATGTTGTGGTCGCGATGGTAGCAGTGGGTTTTGCATCAATTAAGTTTAGGACCCTAAACAACGTTTTTTTGACATTTCGAGGCCCAAGCGATAACCGTAGGCTTCGGCACAAGCCCGATCAAAATGTGGTCTTCTCAGCTAGACCTTTCCAACGAGCTTTTGTGTGCCCCAAATAGAGATCGTATGCAAAAGTTACGCCCTCGGGAAGTTGACATATCAAAAAAAGGTCATTTAGGGCCTCAAGAGTCAAAACGACCCCCAGAAGTTTAAGACCTAAAAAACGTAGAAAAGCTACCAAGGTAGAAAACTATATTTTGAGCCAGTGGCGACCACCGATGTCCACCTGGATCATTGAGGAAGACTTTGCATCCATGAAGTCTCATGAGCCTACTCCAATAGTAGAGGATGAGGAGCAGGAAGCTCCGAAGGTTGAGTCGGGGTCACCAATGATTTCCAAGGCAGTACAACAACCTCCAAGTGAACAAGGGGAGACAGGTGCCCCTTCCACTTCTGTCAGGAGACCTTGATGGTTTAGTTAGAACTTGAGGGATGCTCAGGAGGATGTTGAGACTCCTAGGAGCACATTCAAAGAAAGCAGACCTCCGAAGAAAATTCCAGACTATATGGCATTGATGAGCAGCATTCTAGATTCTGAGATTTTCAATTTTCAGGAGGCAGCAGACCAACAATTGTGGTGGGATGCCATGGTGGAGGAGTACACCTCCATCATGAAGAATGATGATTGGGATATAGTGTCGAGACTAGAGGAGAAGTCAATTGTGAGTTCCAGGTGGCTCTACAAGGTCAAGCATGTTACAGATGGCAGCATTGAGAAGTTCAAAGCCAGGTTTGTGGCGAGAGGGTTCTCCCAGAAAGAGGGAGTGGACTATGAGTAGACATTTGTTCCAGTCGCCAAGTACATATCCATTAAAGCAATTATGTCCTTGGCTTCATTTATGGGATGGAGGATACATCAGTTGGATGTGAAGATAGCTTTCCTTAATGGGATCATTGAGGAAGAAGTGTACATAGAGCAACATGAGGGCTTTGAGGTAAGTGGGAAGAAATCCCATGTCTGCAGGCTTAAGAAAGCCTTGTATGGACTCAAGCAAACACCGAGAGCGTGGTATTCCAGAATCAATGGATATCTATAGAGTATGGGCTTCACCAAAAGCGAAGCAAATCCTAACTTATATTATATATTTGTTCAAATTAATTTGTTCATTTTGGTCTCGTATGTAAATGAATAGTTTCTGACAAGTGCAGAGAAGCTCATTGTAGAGTACAAAGCAGACATGGCAGTTGAGTTCGAGATGAAGGACATCGGCATGATGCATTACTTCTTGGGATTAGAGGTTTGGCATAGACCAAGGGAGATTTTCCTTGGGCAAGGTAAGTACGCAATTCAAATCCTGAAGAGGTTTCGAATGGAAGACTGCAAACCTATGGCCACACCCATGATCACTAATCTGAAGAACGTGACAACTTCAAATTCAGAGTTGGTGGATCCCACGTTGTACAGGCAACTGATAGGTTCTTTGATGTATTTGGTCAACACCAAGCCAAATATATGTTTTGCAATGAAAACCTTGAGTCAATTCATGGTGGAACCAAGGCAGGAGCATTGGGTAGCAACAAAACATGTACTAAGGTATTTGAGGGGCACAGTGGAGTATGGTCTGAGATATCTTGGAGATGTTGAAGTGAAGTTGCAAGGATATACAAACTCAGATTGGGCAGGTAGTGCAACAGACTAGAAGAGCACCTCATGGTGTTGGTTTAGCTTTGGATCAACGATGATATCCTAGTTAAACAAGAAGCAAACTTCTATGGCACTTATCTCAACAAAGGCAAAATACATGGCATCGAGTACGACTAGTTGTGAGGCCATCCGACTTCGCAAGTTACTTACAGAATTGTTTGATCAAGAATTGGATCCCACGATCATTTACTGTGATAATCGGAGTTGTATCAAACTTCTTAAATTTGTAGCAGCTACAAGAGCCATTCTCCGGGAGGATGGCAAAGACCCTAGTCGAGATCCAGGGCCCCCAGTGCACTCCTGGGGTACTTGGTCTGGGACCAAAACAATCAGTTCCATGGAAAAAGACCCTTGTTAGGGCCCCCAGTATATGACTAGGGTTCTTGGTCTGGGACCAAGCAGTAAAGACCCCTGAGAGGGCCCCCAGTATATGACTGGGGTTCTTGGTCTGGGACCAAGTAGCTAAAGTCCCTATATATGTCTAGGGCCCCTGGACATGGTCCAGGGTACTGCCTGGGTTAATCCTTGGTCTTGTACCTTGGTGGATAAGACCCCAGAAATGTTCTGGGGCAACTTGATCTTTGATCAGATATTTTGTTGGTGTATGACCCTCCTTGAAGGTGGGCATGACCACATAAGGGATGTATCCCATATGCAATGATGATAAAGTTAATAAGGTCACCTTGAAAATGAATGGACAAGTATTGCCACCAAGCAACCCCACCTAATACCCCTTTACCCTTGCTTATGTTTGTTTGGGGCTTTGTTTTTGTCTTAAGGGTTAATTAAAATATTAATTAAATGTTTTAATTATAACATGTTTAAATTAATATTTATATTAATTATAACATGTTTAAATTAATATTTATATTAATTAAAACATGTTATTTTTAATTATTATTTTAATTACTATTTCCTTTATTTTGCCCTAGCCTAAACTATAAATAAAGGCCTACCCTCTACCCTTTATTACACACTCTTATTATCATTTCAAAGTGAGCGGATCTCCTTTTGAAGTTGTGGCCCTCCTTCAACAGTTCAGCCTTGTTTTTTTTGACAGGTCCATGTGTTATTGGTGTGGTGAAGACCATCCCTTGCTGATGCCAGGTTTGTATTAAGGGTTGTTGAGTTGAGGTTGAAGCTATCGTCTCCCTTCTAATGCAGACCTGTTTGAGTCGTGACCTCTTTAGCTTGGATCCGACCACTTCTGTTTGAGCCATGACTCTTCCAGTTCAGATCTGACCCCCCTCTCATCAAGCCGTGACTTCCTCAGCACTGACCTGACCACTGTTCAGTGAGTTGCAGCCTGTAACCCCTCTTTTGTGTGAGGATTTGGATCCCTAAAATTTCCTGTGTGTATGAGGGTTTGGGTCCCTGGAAGTTTCTATGTGTGTGAGGGTTTAATCACAGATTTTTGGTGTGGTGTTTATGTGGCCCTTTCTCCTTGGTGGCAAGAAAATCTATTCATCTCTTGGCAAGAGATCTGACCTACATGGTAGATCTATGATCCTAATTTTTTCTGAGCATAACTACAAGAGGTATTACATCTCTTATGTGTGGTTGTGACTCCTTCAGAGGTAAAACTACAAGGCAAAGTAAGTAACCTGTTCAATTCATCAGTTCTCTGTTTTAAAAGTTTGTTTATGTGATAGATCCATATCAGATCTGAATATTAAATGTGATTTTGAGTCCTTGATCTATATAGATCTATATCAGTTCTCCTAGTTAGATTTGTCAGTTCTTGTATGATCTATAACAGATCCAATAATTAAATCTGTCATCAAATTAACTAGATTTGCCTATTGCTTAGATCCGACTATTTCACTTTCTAGATTTGTTTTTATGGTTTATAACTGTTTGCCATTTACCTAGATCTACCTGCCTACTGTTCAAATCTGTAATCTATTTAGAAAGGGTTTATCTATGAACTGTCTATGTTCAGAATGAAATTCTAAACACTTATATATTTGTTTTAAAGTCTAGATTTATTTCAGATCTCTACTGTTCTCACTAAGTTTTTTTAAAGACAGTAACTACTCTGCTTTATTTCTCTATTTCTAACATGGTATCAGAGCTAAGGGTGTAAAGAGAGCTCAAGGATTTAATCTTGAGCCTACACAGATCCACTTTGTCAAGGTTGTTTTGCAGAGTTCAACCATCTAAACTAACCTAAATCTGAGCATGGCTTCCTCATCAGTTAAAGTTGAAGACAGACTTGTAGGGGCTGCAAACTTTAATGGTTGGAAATACAGAATAGTAAACATCCTTGAAGAGAATGATCTAGAAGAGTTGAACTCTAGGGAGATTGAAGAACCCACCTCAAACACAACTAGGGCAGCATACAAAAGGAAACAAACCAAGGCTAAAAGAATCATTTTTTATTCTATCAAAGGCAACATGATGCCCATCATTGGTCATCTAAGAACTGTCAAAGATTGTTTTGATGCCTTGGCAAACCTCTATGAAAAGAAGGCACCAACTTAGAAAAGAATTTTGAAGAAACAATTACGTACCTTGAAAATGGGAAAAGATGATACAGCTGCTACATTCTTCTCCAAAATTGCTCAAACCAAAGATCAGCTTATTGCAATAGGAGTTCCTGTAGATGATGATGATCATGTTCAAACAGCATTTGATGGACTTCCTGATGCTTGGGGAGTTTTTCTTGCATCCGTGAATGGAAAAGAATCCCAACCTAATTTTGAAAGATTGTGGCATGACTGCTTAGAAGAAGGAAGACTAAACAGCAGAAATGATTATTCAATTCTAAAAGATCATGCCCTTGCAGCAAAAACCAAGAAATGGAAAAAGTTCCCTAAATCAAAAGGCAAAGGTAAGAAACCCCAAGGTAAGCTATCTCATCTCAATCCTCATTTATCTAAAGTTAAATATTTTAACTGCAATAAGCTAGGACATTATGCAAGAGATTGCAGGAGTCCTCCTTCTCAGCAGAAAAGAAGAGGAAGATTCCAAGCCTCAGTTGCCACTGAAGAGGCTAAACCCCAAGAGGAGCCTCAAAGAAGACAAATCAGGGCTGCCACCAAAGAGCAAGAACAACAAAAGGAATATTATCTCATCTCAACTCTTTCCGGCACTATCACCAAGTCAGAGGAGATTTGGCTAATAGACAGTGGTGCTTCCAGACACATGACAGGCTTCAAACAAAACCTTGCAAACTATCAAGACAAGAAATTCAAGGCAAAGGTTGAATTAGGTGATGATGGCACCTATGATATAAAAGGTTTTGGATCTACCTCTTTTCGATTTCACTCGGGTAATATCTTTCACATTGATGAAATTCTTTATGTACCTGGTCTAAAGAAAAATTTAATCTCTATTCCAGTTTTAGAAAGTAAAGATTACTCAGTGACTTTCTCCAAAGGGAAGGGCCCTATTGTGGTCTTCAAATGAAGATTTAAGTACTGCTATAACTATTGGAACTCGTGAGAGTGGACTTTATAAGATTTTAAGTCAGGTTGTTCAAGCTCTAGTTTACGAGATGATCAATCCCTGCGATCTTTGGCACAAAAGACTTGGACATCTCAACTACAACGCACTTCCAGGTTTGCAAAAGATGGTGACAGGTATGCCAGTATTTTCTGTTGAGCATGATAGTGTTTGTAAAGGTTGTTCACTTGGTAAGAATACAAAGAAACCCTATCCTCTCAGTAACAGAAAATCAAATGAAATTTTGGATTTAATTCATTCTGATCTTTGTGGGCCCATGTCTACACCATCTATGAATGGTTGTATTTATTATATCATTTTTATTGATGATTGTTCGCATAAAACTTGGATTTATTTCTTAGAGACCAAAGATGAATCTTTAGCAGATTTCAAGA
>ML777397.1:933890-951456 GCA_009831015.1 Picea engelmannii | reverse complement strand
GTAGTAACTTCAAAATGGCTTTATAAGATAAAGCATGCAGCAGATGGCAGTATTGAGAAATACAAGGCGAGATTTGTGGCTCGTGGTTTCTCTCAGAAAGAAGGAATTGACTACGACAAGATTTTTGCTCCAGTTGCCAGGTAAACTTCAATCAGGATTATTATCTCACTTGTAGCAGTTTTTGATTGAAAACTTCACCAAATGGACGTTAAAACTGCTTTTCTTAACGGTGAAGTTGAGCAAGAAGTATATATTGAGCAACCTGAAGGTTTTGTGATACATGATAAAAGATCTCATGTGTGCAAACTCAAGAAAGCCATGTACGGGTTGAAACAAGCTCCGAGAGCTTGGTATGGTAGAATAGACAATTTTCTACAAAGTCTTGGATTCTCCAAGAGCATAGCAAATCCAAATCTTTATATAAAGATTGTTCAAAATCATCCAGTTATCCTAGTCTTATACGTAGATGATATGTTTCTCACTGGAGAGGAAAACTTGATAGCTCAGACTAAGAGGGAGCTTTCTGCAGAGTTTGAAATGAAAGACTTGGGGCTCATGCACTATTTTTTGGGCTTGGAGGTTTGGCAGAAACCAGGAGAGATCTTTCTCTCACAGGGTAAATATGCAATTGATGTACTTCGCAAATTTGGCATGATGGACTGCAAGTCCATGACAACTCCAATGATCTCTAACCTAAAGAAACTACAAGATCAAGTTACAGGTTCAGATCCAGAAGACCCCACTTTATATTGCCATTTCATTGAATCTTTGATGTATCTCGTACATACGAGACCAAACATCTGTTATGCGGTAAATGCTCTTAGCCAGTTCATGTGTGAACCAAAGCATATACATATGGTTGTTGTGAAGCATATTCTGAGATATGTTCGGGGAACAATAGCTTATGGTCTCAGATACACTGCTAGTGGAGGTGTAATGCTCCATGGTTTTACAGATTCAGATTGGATGGGCAGTACAGTGGATCAAAAGAGCACTTCCGGATATTGCTTCAGTTTGGGTTCGGCAATGATTTCTTGGTCCAGCAGAAAACAGGGCTCCGTAGCCCAAAGCACTGCAGAAGCAGAATACATTGCTGCAAGTGTTGTTAGCAGAGAAGCAATGTGGCTTAGGAAGCTACTCTCAGACTTGTTCAGTTCGAAACTTGAACCCACAGTCATTCACTGTGACAATCAGAGTTGTATAAAGCTCACCGAGAATCCAGTGTTTCACGACAGATCGAAACACATTGAGATGAGATATCACTATGTCCGGGACATGGTTTAGAAGAACGTTCTCAGCATTCAGTATGTTCCGACGACAGAACAGACAGCAGATATTTTTACCAAGCCACTGTCACTGACAAAGTTTGTATACTTTCGTGACAATCTTGGTGTCGCTGAGAATGCCTCTCTTGCTGAGAGGGAGTGTTAAATTTGTAGCAGCTGCAAGAGCCATTCTCCGGGAGGATGGCAAAGACCCTAGTCGAGATCTAGGGCCCCCAGTGCACTCCTAGGGTACTTGGTCTGGGACCAAAACAATCAGTGCCATGGCAAAAGACCCTTGTTAGGGCCCCCAGTATAACTCCATGAAGAATGAAGTCAGGGAGAATGTGTCAAGGTCCATGGATAAATCTGTGATTGATTCCAGGTGGTCGTACAAAGTAAAGCATGTAGCTAATGATAGCATTGAGAAGTACAAAGCCAAGTTCATAGCGATAGGATTCTGCTAGGGAGAGGGAGTTGACTATGAGGAGACCTTTGCTCCAGTTGTTGGGTAATCTTCTGTCAAAACCATTGTATTTAGCATTAGTTTTTGGTTGGCCTTTTTGCCAAATAGATGTAAACATTGTTTTACTTAATGGTCTGATTGAGGAGGAAGTATGCATTAATCAGCCAAGGGGTTTTGAGCTGCATGCACAAGATACCCATGTATGGACGTTGAACTTTAAAGAAGGCCCTTTACGGGCTGAAGCGGGCACCTCGTGCATGGTACTCGAGGATTGATGAGTACTTACTTAAGTTGGGCTTCACCAAGACCACTACAGATCCTAATCTTTATTACTTGTTTATAAATATGATCTGCTTATCTTGTGTTAAGTTTTGGTACCTTCAAAAGTGGTCCCCTAGTGTTATTGATGTGCCTAACACTAAAAAGGGGAAAAGTACCCCTCTATTACTTAACTTTATGTTATAAAGTCAAAGTGACTTTATGAGCTCATTAAATGCTAAAGTGACTTAGGAAACTTAATTGAAAGGGGAGATTTAATCTCCACCCTAGATCTTGGAGAGCTAAGATTTTATCTCAGCCCTTGATTCCTAGGGTCAGCAAATGAGAAGACAAAAAGGGAAAAGTGAGAGAGGGACGGCAATTGTTCTCTTGCATGAGAAGTGAGGAAGAGGAGGAGAAAGGAGATTTGTGGAGAAGAGAAGGGGTGCACTTGCTGTGGAAGAAAGGCACAGATTCCAAGGAAGGTACAGCACATATGTTGACTTGTGCTGGGCGCAAATCCCCAAGAGAGCTGTCTGCATTGAATGCTGAAAGGACAGCACGGATTCTTGAGGAAGAGGGCACGATTTTCTAGGCACCTTGCTGGCTCAAATTTCAAGGAAGAAGAGACAAGTTCTGCAGGAAAGAACAGTGTTGAAGCTGAGGCAGAGAGCACGAATTCCTAGGCAGAAGACTGGCTCGAATTTCAAGAATGAAGAGGCTGCTAACTTGAGATAAGTTGGCTGTATTGAATTTGTCATTAAATGTTCAGATCTCTGCTGTAAAAATCTCCTTAAGAGCTCCATAATAAATTCCTCTTCACTGGTTTTTCCCTTGGGGGTTTTTCCAGTGTCACAATGACCAAAAATATTGTGTCAAATTTGTGCAGTTTGCTTGATTTAATTCTCAACAATTAAACTGTTAAAGAACTGGAGTGTATTTCAAGTTTTAATGACTGTTGGAGAAAGAATTTGAGATAGCAAATTTGTTTTTATTTTAACCTTGAAACAGAAGCATTAAATGTGCTTTAAATCAGACTAAAGGCAGCCTTGAAACAGTCCTCATAACAGACCTGTTAGGACAGCCTTTAGCTCCTGAAAATTCTTCATGGTATCAAAGCCTAAGGGCACAAGAGAGCTGGTATAAATTGCAGACAGTGGACAGATTTTTCAACTCACCTTGAAAGCTTCAAATTCACACCTAAGACTGGTGTGTAGACAGCAAAATTCTTTGGTCATTTAACAACAGTTGGCAGACATCTCATTTGGAGGGTTAAGGGTGGAGGATAGGCTAGCAGGAGCTGGAAATTGGTCTCCGTGGAAGGCTAGGATAGTTCTTATCTTGGAGGAGGGTGAGCTATGGGACATTGTGGAAAATCCTGTGGTCCCTCCTACAGATGCAGTGCTCTTGGCAGAGTTTAGGAAGAGAAACATGAAGGCCAAGAAGACTATTCTAAATGCAATCAAAGACAATATAATACCTCGTGTGTCTAGTAAGGAGTTTGCATATCAGATGTGGCAGTCCTTGTGTAGTCTTTACCAGAGCCCAAATCAAAACAGGAAGATGGTGCTCCAAGAAAAATTAAGGAGCACTAAGATGACTAAGAATGACACAGTCACCTCATACCTCACTAGGATTTCACAAGTGCGTGATGAATTGGCAGTTGTGGCGGAAAGAGTGGATTCAACAGAGTTGGTGAGGACAGCCTTAAATGGCTTCTCCAAATCATGGGAGAGCTTTGTACAAAGCATTGTAGCCAGAGAGCATATTCCTAGCTGGGAGAGGCTGTGGGATGACTTTGTACAGGAGGAGAACAGGATTGGCTCAGGATCTACTAGTCAGCAGCATGGTGAGGATGGTGATGAGGATGTTGCTCTTTCTGCAAAGAGCAAGAAGAAGACCAAGAAGGGTCCCAAGGGTGGGGACAAGCAGCAGCAGAAGGGAGGTGAGCAGAAGAAGGATATGAGCAAAGTTAAATGCTTTGCTTGTCACAAGATGGGGTACTATATTGGACAGTGTCCCAACAAGAAGAAGAAGCAAATTGGTACAGCCGCATCAGCTAAGGTGGATAAGTTCACCTCTCAATTTGAGAGGGAGTATTCCTTGCTTGTAAGTTTGTCTACAGTTGAGACACCATCCAGTGTATTGTACATAGACAGTGGAGCATCCAGTCATATGTCTGGTGTTAGAGAGCACTTTACTGATCATACAGAGTCCAGGGTAAATTTGGAAATAGTGCTTGGGAATGATACCATAGTCAGGGCAGTTGGGCGTGGCACAGTTTCCTTTCAGAGGGAGTCGAGGCCACCCTTGGTGTTCAGGGATCTCTTGTATGTCCCAGGCTGAAGAAGAACCTGATATCAATTTCTGCCATTGAGGATAGGGGATTTGAGGGGTCTTTCCAAGATGGACAGGTCCTCATTCACCCTAAGGGGTTCAGTGTATCATCATCCAGAGTGATTGGGACTCGTCATGAGAGACTATACAGACTCATCTTTCAGCCATTACATGCTTTGGCTAGTAGTAGCAACAACAGTCGGTTGTGTGAGTTGTGGCATAGGAGGATGGCTCACTCGCATCATGGAGCTCTAATGTGTGCTGGCCCATGTCATCAGTTTCCTTGGGTGGATGTCACTTCTATGTGACATTCATTGATGACCACTCCAGGAAGACCTGGATCTATTTCTTGAAGACCAAGAGTGAGGTATTCAAGAGGTTCCAAGAGTTTAAGGCTCTTGTGGAGAACCAGACAGGGAGAAAGATCAAGGTCTTGAGGTCAGATAATGGGGGTGAATATACCTCCAACGAGTTCAGAGACTTCTACATCCAAGAGGGTATCAAGAGACAGTTGACCGTTCCTTACAACCCCCAACAGAATGGAGTTGCTAAGAGGAAGAACATGGCTATTGTTGGTGAAGCGAGATCTATGTTGCATGATCATGGGTTACCATTTTTCTTATGGGTTGAGGCTTGCAATACTGCAGTGTATCTGCAGAACAGTAGTCCACATAGAGCTCTAGGGAGAAAGACTCCTGAGGAGGCCTTCACTGGGAGGAGGCCAGATGTTGGGCGCCTTCGTATATTTGGGTATCTGACATTCTCTCATGTGCCTTCTGAGAAGAGGACAAAGTTGGATCCCACAGCAAAGAAGGGGATCCTAGTTGGATACAGCGTCTCAAAGGCCTATCGGATCTACATACCAGCACTAAGGAGAGTTGTTGTGAGGAGAGATGTTATATTCGAGGAGGATAGAGCCTTCTGGAGATCTTGTGAGTTGAGAGATAGAGTTGAGGAGGTCCCACAAATACAAGATGATACATCACAGGGGACTCAACCACAGGTGTCTGGTACACCGAGTTCAGGGGTGACTAGTCCACCCAGTACAGTTACACGGTCACAGGTGTTTGGTACATAGACCACAAGTGCACGAGCTTCAGGATCTCAGACTTATGTGGTGAGATCTATGGATGAGAGTGAGGGGCATGAGGGTATTACTCCACAGGAGGCTACTTCAGGGAAGAAGAAACCGAGATGGTTTCGGGAGACCTTGAAGGAAGCCAAGGAGTATGTTGGTGAGCCCAAGAGGTTATTGGGAGAGAGCAAAGCACCATAGAGGTATAGTACATACTTAGCCATGGTGACTAGCATCACAAATTCCGAGCCCTCTACATTTGAGGAGGCATCAGAGCAGCAGGTTTGGATATATGCCATTGAGGAGTATAATTCCATTATGCGAAATGATGTGTGAGAGGTGGTACCTAGACCAGAGGGGAAATAATAGTGACTTCCAAGTGGTTGTACAAGATTAAGTATGTTGCAAATGGCAGCATTGAGAAATACAAGGCTCGATTTGTAGCGAGAGGATTTTCTCAGGTTGAGGGGATTGACTATGATGAGACATTCGCACCAGTTGCGAGATATACTTCCATCGGGAGTATCATGGCCATTGCAGTAGAGATAGGTTGGAAGATCCATCAAATGGATGTAAAAACATTATTTTTGAATGGGTCTTATAGAGGAGGAGGTATACATTGAGCAACCACAGGAGTTCGAGGTGTTTGGGAGAGAGTCCCACGTGTCTTTTGAAAAAAGCACTGTATGGTCTAAAGCAAGCTCCACGAACTTGGTATTCCAGGATTGACTCATACTTGCTACAGATGGGCTTTGAGAAGAATGAGGCAGATCTGAATCTCTATTACATTGTTCATGGAGAGGATACTCTCATTCTTATCCTATATGTTGATGACTTGTTTATCACTGGAGGGGAGGAGCTCATAGTTGGTTGCAAGAGGGGTCTTGCTTCAGAATTAGAGATGAAGGACATAGGACTGATGCATTATTTCTTGGGGATGGAGGTCTGGCAGGAGGATGGGCACGTCTTTCTGGGAGAGGGGAAGTATGTATAGGATATTATGAGGAGATTTCGGATGGAGGATTGCAGACCCATGTCGACACCTATGGTCACCAACTAGAGGAAGCTTAGTGCTTCTGAGTCCGAGTTGGTGGATGACACGAGATATCGTCAGTTGATTGGTTCATTGATGTATCCAGTTAACACTAGACCAGATATTTGTTTTGCTGTGAACACTCTCAGTCAGTTTATGGTGGAGCCTAGGAGAGTGCACTGGATAGCATCAAAACATGTTTTGAGGTACCTAGCAAGGACAGTGGATTATGGTTTGGACTACGTAAGAGGTGATGGGGTTAGGTTGATTGGCTATACAGACTCAGACTGGGCAGGATGTACAATTGACAGAAAGAGCACTTTAGGGTGTTGTTTCAGGTTGGGATTAGCAGTTGTTTCCTAGTTTAGCCGGAAATAGAAGTTAGTGGCACTGAGTTCTAATGAGGCAGAGTATATGGTAGCTAGTCAGGCCAGTTGCGAGGTTGTTTGGCTTTGCAAGTTATTGGTTAGTCTATTTGGTCATGAGTTGAGGCCTACAGTGATTCACTGTGATAATCAAAGTTGCATCAAGCTCTCTGAGAATCCACTCTTTCACGACAAGTCTAAGCACATAAAGATCAGATACCGTTTCATCCGTGATTGGGTTCACAGAGGAGCAGTTCAGCTTGAGTACATATCTACTGAGGAGCAGATTACTGACATTCTCACAAAGTCTTTGCCA
The DNA here is from genome assembly GCA_009831015.1 of Picea engelmannii. Taxonomy (NCBI): domain Eukaryota; kingdom Viridiplantae; phylum Streptophyta; class Pinopsida; order Pinales; family Pinaceae; genus Picea; species Picea engelmannii. Next base: position 944,344 of record ML777397.1, on the reverse strand, counting down.
AGGGGCAAGCATGTCTACTTCAGAGACAAGATGGAAGTGGTGAAGAACAATTTCCTCGGTAAGAGGGAGTGTTAAGTTTTGGTACCTTGGAAAGCGGTCCCCTAGTGCTATTGATGTGCCTAACACTAAAAAGGGGAAAATTACCCCTCTATTACTTAACTTTATGTTATAAAGTCAAAGTGACTTTATGAGCTCATTAAATGCTAAAGTGACTTAGGAAACTTAAGTGAAGGGGGGGAATTTAATCTCCACCCTAGATCTTGGAGAGCTAATATTTGATCTCAGCCCTTGATTCCTAGGGTTAGCAAATGAGAAGACAAAAAGGGAAAAGTCAGAGACGGAGGGTGATTGTTCTCTTGCATGAGAAGTGAGGAAGAGTAGGAGAAAGGAGATTTGTTGAGAAGAGAAGAAGGGGCGCACTTGCTGTAGAGGAAGGGTGCACTTGCTGTGGAAGAAAGGCATGGATTCCAAGGAAGGTACAGCACATATGTTGACTTGTGCTGGGCGCAAATCCCCAAGAGAGCTGTCTGCATTGAATGCTGAAAGGACAGCACGGATTCTTGAGGAAGAGGGCTTGATTTTCTAGGCATCTTGCTGGCTCAAATTTCAAGGAAGAAGAGACAAGTTCTGCAGGAAAGAACAGAGCTGAAGCTGAGGCAGAGGGTGCGAATTCCTAGGCAGAAGACTGGCTCAAATTTCAAGAATGAAGAGGCTGCTAACTTGAGATAAGTTGGCTGTATTGAATTTGTCATTAAATGTTCAGATCTCTGCTGTAAAAATTTCCTTAAGAGCTCCTTTATAGATTCCTCTTCACTGGTTTTCCCCTTGGGGGTTTTTTCAGGGTCACATTGACAAAAAATTTGTGTCAAATTTGTGTGGTTTGCTTGACTTAATCTCAGCAATTAAAGTGTTAAAGATCTGGAGTGTATTTCAAAATTTAATGACTGTTGGAAAAAGAATTTGAGATAGCAAATCTGCTTTTATTTTAACCTTGAAACAGAAGCATTAAATGAGCTTGAAATCAGACTAAAGGCAGCCTTGAAACAGTCCTCATAACAGACCTGTTAGGACAGCCTTTAGCTCCTGAAAATTCTTCATCTTGGTCCTATATGTAGATACCCTGATACTGACAGGTGGTTTTCAGAAGCTGATTGCATGGTGAAACATAGAGTTGGCTTGCGTGTTTGATGGAAAGGAAAACATCCTCGTGCATTAATTTTGGGGTCTAAAGGTTTGGAAAGGAACGTGCAAGGTCTTTCTTGCAAAGGAGAAATATACAATTGAGGTTTTGAAGAGATTTCAGATGCTAGATTGTAAACCCTTGGCCACTCCTATGGTTCCAAATCTAAAGTTACACGCTGATTTAGATTCAGAAATGGTAGATCCTTCTATGTAAAGGCAGTTGATCAATTCCCTCATGTGTCTAGTGGTCACCACTTCTGATATATGTTTTGCAATAAAAACCTTGAGCCAGTCCATGGTTGAACCCATGCAGATTCATTAGATTGTTGTAAAGCATGTGCTTTGATACCTGAAGGGTACAATTCATTATTGTCTAAGGGCACAATTCAGATTTATCAATTCTTTATTACTTGTTTGATAAATCTGATCTGCTTATCCTGGTCCTATATGTAGATGCCCTGATACTGACAGGTGGTTTTCAGAAGCTGATTGCATGGCGAAACAAAGTTGGCTTGTGTGTTTGATGGGAAGGAAAACATCCTCATGCATTAATTTTGGGGTCTAAAGGTTTGGAAAGGAATGTGCAAGGTCTTTCTTGCAAAGGAGAAGTATGCAATTGAGGTTTTGAAGAGATTTCAGATGCTAGATTGTAAACCCTTGGCCACTCCTATGGTTCCAAATCTAAAGCTACACGCTGATTTAGATTCAGAATTGGTAGATCCTTCTATGTAAAGGCAGTTGATCAATTCCCTCGTGTGTCTAGTGGTCACGACTCCTGATATATGTTTTGTAATAAATACCTTAAGCCAGTCCATGGTCGAACCCATGCAGATTCATTAGATTGTTGTAAAGTATGTGCTCTGATACCTGAAGGGCACAATTCATTATTGTCTAAGGTATGTGGGAGATGGTGAGTTGATGTTGCATAGTTTTGTTCATTCAGATTGGGCATGGGATGCAACTTGCAAGTTGCAAGTGCTAGGAAGGGCAATTCTGAGTTTTGTTTCAGCTTGGGGTCAAGTATGATATACTAATTCAGCAGGAAGTAGTCAACAGTTGCACTAGCATACCTAAGGAAAACTACATGGCACCCAGCTTTGCTAGTTGTGAAGACATCTGGCTTCACAAGTTGATAGCATAGTTGACCTATCAAATGTTGGAGCCCATAGTTGCTTACTGTGACAATCAAAGTTGCATCAAGCTCTCTAAGAATCCAATATCTCACAATAGTTCCAACTTACTTCCAAGCACATAGATATCCAGTACCATTTCCTCACAGACTGAGTTTAAAGGGGAGCAATTGCTTTTGAGTACGTTCCTTCAGATTCGAAGCTTGCAGATATTTGGCTAAGGGGAAGTTTGAGATGTTGGGGGGGAGAGACTTAGCTTCGTGGAGAACACTTTCCTCGCAAAGAGTGAAAGTTATAGTTTACCTATGTTGCTCAGTCTATGTTCAGCTTCCGTAAAGGTGCACCTACAACAAATACTTGTTCCTCTTGCTTCCTATGCACAAAAAAGTGGATGTGGACATAGCAACAACAGCAATAAAGAGGCGCCTTGATGAGGATGAGGAGGCGCAGTTATGGAGAGAGGTAGAGGTGCATGCATGCTGAACCTTAGTTGATTTCCATTTTAGCATGTTTTCTAGAATTAAAAGCATTGTTTTATTTTTAGTAAATGCTAGGTTAGAAAAGTGAATGAGTAGAGAAGTTTCCAATTTATGCGCTTTGCATGATGCTTATCTATTCCGAGAGGTGGGTCACAGATCATGAGAACGTTGAATGCATGTATGTGCAATCTTCTCCAATTAGGGCACAATAAACTTGGCGACATTATCTATGCAAGGAGGGCGTACTTCTCTACATTGTTTTAGGGTTAGTGTTTCCTTACCTAACCTAGGCACTCCACAAGGATAATTCATGCCTTCTATAAACCCTAGCCTTTCTAATCTATCAAAGACGGGTAAGGTCTTCCAATGAGATGGTTAGAGATTTTAAGATTCAAGCTATAGCATCATATTCCTTTCAACTAATACAATACAAATGTGTCATTGAGTGATTCATATTTGTTCTAGTTATTCACATTTTCAGTGTGATGTGTTTGTGGAATCTAGCATTCATATTTTAAAATTTTAACAGTAGTTTATCAGTTTTAAGTTTCCTAGTTTTAGGGTTTGAAATTTGAATCTCTAATTATAGAATTTTCTTACCATGATTTGAAACTTTAACAAAAAGAAGCCACAACAGTATACTTGTTTCTCTTATTTCATTTATTTACTTATTGAAGACTTAAGTTCAGTTCAATGTTTCTCTTCTAGTGCCGTTCAGTTCAATGTTTCTCTTCTAGTGGCGTGCACTACTATGCACTACACAATGTGGGGCATTAAGGACAGAGTTGCAAGTAAAGACAATGCATTGGTAGTTGGAGTGCATGATGTCGAGTATGGCCTCCTTAAATTTTCCAACCCAATAAAGGATTTTTTATGTGGTTGTGGAGGATATATATATATATATATTAAGCGCTCTCTCTATATATATCTCTATATATAGAGAGAGCGCGCTTAATATTAGAATATTATATTAGTATTGTTTTATTACCATTAAATTTATTCATTTAAACGTTTTTCCAATTTGAAGAGGTTGCGTGTTTTTTTATTAATAATATGTATAGTCCCAGAGTTACTCAATTTCCCTCAATCGAGGAACTATGTTCCTCGATTTCCAATAGTCAATCAAGCAATTTCATTCTTCAATCTCCTCTAATTGATCAAGCAAATCCATTCTTCGCTCTCCTATGATCAATCAAGCAACTACACTCCTTGACAAGGCAAAATAAAGTCACGTCATTCCTCTCCCAGGGCAATAAAGAAACTTCATTCCTCTCCCAAGGCACAATAAAGTCACTATAATCCTCTTTTGATGCAAAATAAAGTTACCCTATTCCTCTCCCGGGGAACAATATAGAAATTCCGTTCCTCTCCCTCTCCCTTATGGTCAAACAACTAAAATTCCTTCAATCAAGCAACTAAAAGTTCCTCTCCGGAGAGAGGGAGATAACTAAATATTAGAATAACATTAGAATGTTATATTAGTATTGTTTTATTACCTTTAAATTTATATTTTTTTCCAATTTCAAGAGATTGCGTATTTTTTATTAATAATATGTACAGTCCCAAAGTTCTTCAATTTCCCTCAATCGAGTGACTATGTTCCTCGATTTTCTATGGTCAATCATGTCATTTTGTTCTTCGATCTCCTATGATTGATCAAGGAACTCCATTCCTTAATCTCGTATGATCAATCGAGTGACTTTATTCCTTGATAAGGGAAAATTAAAGTCACTTCATTCCTCTCTCGGGGCACAATAAAGAAACTTCGTTCCTCTCCCAAGGTACAATAAAATCACTACGCTCCACTTCAAGCACAGAACAAAATCACCTTGTTCCTCTCCCAGTGCAGGATATAGAAGCTTGATTCCTCTCCCTCTCCCTATGGTCGAACAACTAACATTCCTTTAATCAAGCAACTAAAAGTTCCTCTCCCATGATAAAAAAAACTTTATTCCTCTCCTTCTCCATTGCGAGCAGCTAAATTTCATCTCCCTTTATTAAGGAATTGAGCAACTCTACACATTTCCTCTACGAACAACTAAACTTAGTTCTACTCCCTTCTCCATTGCGAGCAACTAAATTTCATCTCCCTTTATTAAGGAATTGAGCAACTCTACACATTTCCTCTACGAACAACTAAACTTAGTTCTACTCCCTCTCCCTTCTAGTCGAGCAACTAAACTTAGTTCTACTCCATCTCCCTTCTAGTCGAGCAACTAAACTTAGTTCTACTCCATCTCCCTTCTAGTCGAGCAACTAAAGTTCCTTCAATCAAGCAACTAAAAGTTCCTCTCCTTCTCCCTCTCCCTCTCCCTCTCCCTCTCCCTTATGAGTAACTAAATTTCCACTCCCTTTATTAAAAAATCGAACGTCCCCACACCTCTCCTTACGAGCAACTAAATTTCCTCTCCCTTTATTAAAGTATCAAGCAGCTCCACACCTCTCCCTTACAAGCAACTAAAGTTCCTTCAATCAAGCTACTAAACTCACCTCTCCCTCTCCCTTGCAAACAACAAAATTTCCTCCGCCTCCGCCTCCCCCTCCCCTACAAGCGAACAACTAAATTTCCTCCCCGTCCCCCTCCCTTACAAGCAACTAAATTTCCTCTCCCTTTATTAAAGAATCGGGGGACACTACGACCAACTAAAGTTCCTTCAATCAAGCTACTAAACGTACCTCGACCTGCCCTTCTCTAGTAGATAACGATATTTTTCTCGTGCCATTTTTTTTCCATATCTTATGGTATTAGGCTTCAGATTTAAATGCAAACTTGCTGACTATGATGGGTATGTAACACTCCTAGGACCGCTCCGCTCCCGGGATTTCTCTGGGAAGGTGCATCTGGCAACACCGATCCTGAATTCAATCTCTGAACTTTAACTGGATATGGTTAACTCTCTTCGCCATTTTATCATATTTTATCCCGTGGCAATTGGCAATTTTTTGGGGGTTTCTGTCCGCTTAGGATACGAACAAATTTCCCTTGATATGCTACATTTTGTTAAAGAATGCAATGCAACAATCATAAATTAAAACAACAGGGACCATCTCTTGAATTCTCAGACTCTCAGGATCTCTTTCGAAATTATGAAATTGGGGTGAACAAAAAGACACAAAGCAGCTTACCAAAGCTGGCTTCAATATCAGGAAAAGGAATGGACTCATTAGAAGGTGTGATGAGAACAACAGTGGAGTGCGCCCTCCCCAAGACGGCAATAAGGAACACCACAACAAGGCCAGCCGAGGCAACCATAATTCCTTTCTGGATCATAATTGGTCACATAACCCTAAAACCCAGACCTCTCAATCTGCACATAAACTCCAACTCGCCCCTGTGCAGAACAAGATAATGGAAAAACTCAGACACTCAGAACTGAAGCACAAAATGGAATGCAGAAGCCATAAACTGAGAAAATATTTCTCTGAAACATTTAAGGGTACACAAACCCAAAAAAAACTGAAATAAAAGTGGAAAATTGAAAGAACCCAAAATGGAACCGTTCAAAGTAAGATTACCCGCATGCGATTTTGGAAGCCCGTACGTTTGTCAGCGTTGCCCATTTGCTCAAGCTGGACCCAAAACCTGCCACGCCGTGGATGTGCAGAGTATTTTGTAAATAAATCCTGTGTTTTTGTCCGCTGCCTGACACTGTGAGAGTGCTTTTAGCTCGGGAGAGTTTTGGTGGGCAGAAGAAGAGAAGACTTTTAGCGGATTTTGTTGCAAAGAAGACTCTTACGATGTAACGAAATCTCGCTGTAGGAATGTGATAGTGAGAGTCTGAACTTGAAACGAAATCCTAATATAGAAATATTTGATTTTAATTAATATTAGATAAGAGTAATAACTGGTTTTAATTAATATTGTATAAGAGTAAAGTTAAATATGATTTGTCAAATATGATGAAATGTGATATTAATAAAATTACTATTATAACAAAGGGAATTCTATGATAGTAATGGACCTCGTATTTTCAAATTAGAAATATTTGATTTTAATTAATATTAGATAAGAGTAATAACTGGTTTTAATTAATATTGTATAAGAGTAAAGTTAAAGATGATGAAATGTGATATTAATAAAATTACTATTATAATAAAGGGAATTCTATGATAGTAATGGACCTCGTATTTTCAAATTAATAAAAAGTTTGATAGAGACAATGTTTTATAAGTTATTTTTATCATATGTATTTCTTAATATAATAATTTGGTTTAATTTAATATTAATTTTGTTTAACAAAATTTGAGAAAATAAGTATTTAAAATAACATAATGAATAATAAATAAAAGTAAGTATATTTAATCAAAATATATTTTAATTTTGAATTGGGCTTTTAGGTGAATGATGGAGGTGTACCCTAATTGTCATGTTTATGGTGAATGTTGCATGTGGTGAACTCTTCCTATACAGTTATTAGAACTCTATGAGTGTCCTACGAGAACTTTGATAGCTTTGATTTCCTTTTTTTCAATTATGGTTGAAGTTTGACTTTAGAATATGCCTATTTGTGAACAGAGGCCAACTAAAAGTCTTTTCTTCACTTGTTGAGCGGAAGTCTTTTATTCGAGGTCAATTTTAGTGGAGGTTAGAGGAAAGTCTTACTTGTTGAGAGGAAATATTTTGTTAATGTGCTCGAGGAGAACATTTTCAAAGTGGAGATATTATGTCGAGTCTATTGAGTAAGAGTCTATTGATATATTCAAATTTTCTCTGATGTGAACACCACAACAAACCACAATGGGCTTCGTCGGTTTACCATCTGAAACATTTTCCCTCAGATTTCTTTGATGTATGGGAGTGGGTCTCGAGGTTTAATCTCTGCGATAATGATTGTTGGATGATTGAGGTGCAAAAGTGGGTTTCTCTCCAACTATGATTTATGCAGGTAGTTGTTAGTGAAGCTCTTGGGTCGGAGTGACAAGGATGTTGGTGTTTTATATGATTCTCAGCTCTTGATAGTTATTGCCTTATGATTAATAACAAGATTCATTTCCATGCAACAATATCATAGAATAACTATACACTGAAAATATAAACTATAACAATGCAGTGGAAATAACAAGATCTATAAATATTAACCATGCACAGTAGACACAAGAACACAAGAGTTTATCCTGGGAAACCCAAACTTGGGAGAAAACCCAACAACCTTTCTCTAGAAGAATTCAGTCCAAGATATTTCTAGTACATCATCATAAATAGCCAAAATACCATATAGAGAATATCCTCCCCAAGGCTATCATCACCAAGACCTAGCACCTCAATAAAATGACCAAGAATAACCAAGCAAGAGCTTCTCTAAGTGTGGCGCACTCTTCGAGATAACCAGTAACCCATAAATAGCAAAATTGCCAAAACTGCAACTAAACTACCTTGTGCACATTGCAGAAGGAGTTGTCTGACTGTCAAAATGAAATGAGCCAGTCCTATATTTATACTGATCTGGGCGTCAGTCTGGGGCCGACTTCTTATTTCTTGGTCTTCAATTTTATTATTATTTTTCATATGGGGCCGACTTCTCTTCCTCGGGCTTCTGTAATGGTGTAGATGGGTCTTCTTGTACTTTCTTGCGGAGAATGACTGCCCAAAGTTGAAAATCTCCAACACTCCCTCTCAACGAGGGAGGCAATCTCCATACTTGGATTTCTTTTGTCATAGAAAGGTTGTCTTCGTGAGCCATGTTGATGTGCCATCTCCGCACATGCATTCCATCTTTGAATATGCATGTGATGGCATCTTGAGTCCATCCACTCCTTGACAAGAGAAGAACTACACCTAGACCATTCACCACTAGCAAAGTGAATGAATCATTACCCTTGGTCATATCAGTAATAGCATAGCCCCGTGCTAGACCAATCTGGGATAATGTCTACCTGATGCTTATTTGGGCCACTCAACACTAGCAAAGCCTCGGGGACGAGTGAATCATTCTCCTTTGGTCATATCAGCACTAGCATATCCCCGTGCGTGATCAATCTAGAAAAAATGTATGCCCAAACCTGGAGAACATCAACATACATGTGTCATTCACCACTAACAGAGCCACGTGAATGAATGAATCATTCTCCCTTGGTCATATCAGCACTAGCATAGCCTCGTGCATGACCAATCTGGGAGAATGTCTGCCCGATGTTGAAAAATCAACGTTCATCACTAGCCAAATCAGCATGGATAATCCTATGTATCATCCTCCTCAACCAAATCAGTGTGGCCACTATGGGAGGATATCTACAATCTGCTCATATGTGGATAAGTATTGGAGCTTCATTGCCCCCTTCTGTACCATGTCTCAAATGAATTCCTACAAGAAGCTTTTGAAGTTGCACCACTTCACGACTTGTGACACTGGTTGTGACATACTTCGTCTTTATTGTACTAAGTGTTATAGGAACCTACTTCCAACTTATCCCGTAAATCGTAATTGATTCCAAGCTGAAGCAACATCCTGGGGTGCCCAATCTGTCTATTGTACCCCCTGCTTAATCAGAATATGTATATCTCTACAACCTCACTTCATCACCTGAGACAACCCATATCCAATTGTACCATGCTTCGTTGCCACCCACTAGAATTTCCTTGGCTTCAACCAAATACTGGCTCAAGGTGCTCACTGCAAAGCAAAATATTTGGCCTGGCATTAACCAGGTACATTAAGGATCCAATCTACTCCCTGTTCCATCATATCGAATATCATCAGTATCCCTTGAATGAGGAAGGTCTCATTTGATCTCGCCGAACCTCTAATCCCAAGAGTACATCCGGCTAGGATCCTTCATCTCGAAATCTGACGCCAACTCCCTTTGTCATTAGAGTTAGTCATGTTGTCCTGTCTACCTCACTAGCTGCTCCCTCTGTGACTGAGACAAAATCCATACCCATTCCTCCTTATTGGTTGTCTCCTCTGTCACTGTAGCAAGATCACATCTCCTAGAAGCCTCTTGCCTCTGAAGCTTATGTCTGGCCTCCTCAACTCATGAAACTTGTCTGTCAATCCCGGGAGATGTCTCTCTCCCACCTAGATATGGNGGGGGGGGGGGGGGGGGGGGGACTCCCTCTGAATAATCGACTCTCTCTTGAGCCAACTGACTCTCTTTGAGATCAGGCTCATTATGTACATTATTGGTTAAAACCAAGATCATCAAGTATCCATCGATCCTGGAGTACCATGCTCCCTCTGAAACATGACTCCCTTTGAGTATGTACAATCTCTGGAGCCATCTGCTCCCTTTATATTTTCTGAAGTCTGATATCCAATGAATTGTCCTGGGAGGTTGCTCCTCCCTACTATATCTCGAGGGTTGACTCCCTCTGAACTCTAGCTTCCTCTAAACTGGTACTAGGTGGGGTCGTCTGCCTCACCACTGGTGGAGTTACCTACTCCTCATCAATCTCCACGTGGAACACTATGTATCCCACAAAGGTATCCTTCTTTTCTGATGGTTCTAACCATAGTTTTAAAAACTGAAACCGGTCGAGGGTCCAACCTGAATCGGAACCAGAACCGGTAATAAACAGGTCGACCGGTTTCAATGAACCGGTTTTTTTAAAAAATACATAAAATATTTAAATTTTAACGAAAAAATATATTTTTAAGATTTTAAATCATGTTTCCAAAGCATTAGAGACAATTAGAGACAAAATATCCAAAGTATGCTCATGAAT
>ML777397.1:916362-931358 GCA_009831015.1 Picea engelmannii | reverse complement strand
GTTTTTGGGGCCATTGTAAATTTGTAAATGCAATTGCAAACTCAAAGGCTAAATCAAACTTCAAACTTCAAAGGTGGAATTTGCACAATGCAAGCAATCTAAAAATGCAAAGAAGGAACCTTGTCTTAGACTCTTGCAAGTTTCAAACATTCAACAATCAAGATTCAATCATCATTCATCATTCAACTCTCAACTTTCAAGATGGAAAAAAAATGAGTGGAAATTGTTCAACATACCTCTAGAGTCTCCTCCAAACTCCTCCAAACTTGAAGATGAACTATAGCCTCCTAGTTGAGATGCCAAATCCACCACAAACTATCCAAAACACTTGCCCAATAATCTCCTCAAGGCTGCTCCTCAAAAATCAATGCTGCTCCAAAACCCAAAACCTTCAAAATGCTTCCAAATGCTCCCAAATGATGAATGAGAGAAGTGTGAGGCTCTTAGAGGGGGTTGCTATGCCTTTATAACAATTTGTTAGGGTTTAGGAGGGTTCAAAATTTAAGAAAAACAAAAAAAAATAACTTTTTGGCATCCGCGGGCGTGATTGGGAAAATCAGAACCGAACCGGCCGGTTTAAGACAGAACCGGCCGGTTTGGTACCGAACCGGCCGGTTCGGTTTTTCTACCGGTTCGACCCGGTCTATCTTCTAACTGGTCAAATCGACCGGTTTCGGTTTCGGTTTGCCGGTTTTTAAAACTATGGTTCTAACTTTGTCTTCTTCGTCTTCGGTGTATGGGTGAATATTGTCACGTATACAACTACATGTCTGGATAGCCTACTCCATGTCTCAAACTAGAGACCATCTAATATGTTGCCTCTTACAATTGTCACTATAACTCCCTCTCAAAGCTATCACATGTGACTTGCCCGGTACAAAACAAGAACAAAAGATAAGAGCAACACTTTTCTAGTGTTGTGACCTCCATAGTAACCTGCCCGGGACAAAGACAACAATGAAGAACATCTCCTATAAGAGATCAATTTCATCTTGTAAATAAGTGCATCATTAGTACTAAACAATGAGCATTTACAAAATGATCATTGTACTAACTATATTCAAAACATTTGATAGCAAAAGTACTTAGCAGTAATATATCTCTAAAGATTGTTGTCCCAGTTACAATATTTATTTAAGATGCAAAAATATAAAAAGTACTTAGCAGTAATATATCTCGTGTGGTAAACAATACATAGGAGAAACAGGTCGTTCCTTTAGAATTAGGATTCAAGAACATGTCGCTGACGTCAAACACAATCGCACTCGTCCCTCAGCTCTCGCAGAACATTCAGACAAAACTAAACATCACATTTGCACTAAAGAGGCCAAAATTCTTGCCAAGATAGATCACTATCACAATAGAAAATTCAAAGAAGCAATCGAAATTGAAAAACAACCTAACAATCTAAACAGAGATGATGGATGGAAAATTAGTCAAAATTGGATCCCTACACTAACCAATATGAATAATTCTAGATATTAATTTATAAAAAAAAAAATCTAGTCGACTCATAATAAATAAAAATTAATAAACAAACAAATAAATAATTATTAAACAAACAAATAAATTTTCCTAAGTTTTATAATTCTTGATTTCATTTTTAATAAGTCGGCTCCTTATAACAACTTTTCAAGTATTTATACACCTGTTATATCTTTTTTCCTTCATTTCTCACAAAAAGTTTTCTGGATGATGGACCACACTAGTTTGGTCCGAAACGTCGAACATCAAAAAACCTATGCGATAAATCCGAAAGAACTTTCTGATCAAAACAATGGTTGCAAAAGCCTTAGAACAGAAATATAAAAATATCAACCCTGATATGCAAACCTGGAATCTTAATTGCAAGGGAGGGTGTGTTATTCCTCTGAAAGCACTAGATCCAATGATCCCTTTGTCACTGTTTGGACAAATTTATTTTTGCCAAGTGTACATCTCTTGCAAACACCCTCATACTCTGCTAAATTATATAACTTGGAAACATATATAAGTGCATACATTTGAAATTTGTAGCACCATCCAACTTGTCTTCTAATCTCAAGGTTTGTGCAAATGGAAATTGGCAACTGCAGCTGGCGACTGACAACTCCAACTGTAGCTAGCAACTGCAACTATAACTGCAATTGCAACCGACAACTACAACTGTTACTGCAACTGACAACTGCAACTGCAACTAACAACTGCAATTGCAACTAAAAACTGCAACTGTAACTGTAACTGTGCAATGGCAATATTTCAACCAACTCTGAAACCATGTTGGTGTTTTATATCATTCTCAACTCTTGATAGTTATTGCTTTGTGATTAATAACAAGATTCACTTTCATACAACAATTATCATAGAATAACTATACACTGAAAATCTCAACTATAACAATGCAGCGGAAATAACAAGATCCAGAAATATTAACCATGCACAGTAGACACAAAAACACAATCATTTATCCTGGGAAAGCCAAACTTGGGAGAAAACCCATCAACCTTTCTCTAAAAGAATTCAGTCCAAGATATTACCAATACATCATCGTCAATAGCCAAAATACCACATAAAGAAGATCCTCCCCAAGGCTAACATCACCAAGGCCTAGCACCTCAATAAAATAACCAAGAATAACCAAGCAAGAGCTTCTCCAAGTGTGGCATACTCTCCAAGATATCCAATAACCCATAAATAATGAAACTGTCAAAACTATAGCTGCAACTGCCTTATGCGCACTATAAAAAGAGTTTTCTAACTGTCAAAATGAAATGAGCCAGTCATGTGTTTATACTGATCTAGGCACCAGTCTGGGGCCAACTTCTTATTTCAGGGTCTTCAATTTTATTATTATTTTTTATGTGGGGCCGACTTCTCTTCTTGGGTCTTCAACTTCTTCCTGGGGCTTCTGTAATGGTGTAGATGGGTCTTCTTGTACATTAATGTGGAGAATGTTTGCCTGAAGTTGCAAATCTCCAACACAGGATAAGGGATGAACTGGAGCGGAGTTTAGTAACAATGGAAGATGAAGGAGTGGATTACTCTGTCGATTTGACAAAAGGATAGTCGATCTTGGCCAACCTGGCATTCCAATATAGCTAGGATTAAGAGGTTTGGAAGGGTCACTCTCGTTGGATGAGGACATGTTGGCAATCTTAGGAAAGTTGGCTCAAGGATTAGCCATTAGTGGCACACAAAGGGATCTACAATCAGAGACGAAGGCGATAGGGGGAGATGGAGTGCTCCCCGAGGGCATTATTTCAGCTATGGCATGCAAAGAGGTTGTCATGGATGACCTCAAACATACCTTCTCCAGACTTTATAGAGATGGAGTCATCATGTGAAATTATGATGGAGAGAGGACATTTATTCATATGCTTATTCCTATGCAGGCATGTTGTAGGGATTACATAAACCGTCTCTGCAACTCTTTGGGGCTTTCTATCAATAGTCAAGAGATGGGGCTTATTATAAAACACCTAGACATTAAACTAATGAGTGGCTCATCCGCAGTGGAGGAAGGGAGCCATGGGAAACTGTTGAAGGAAATGCATCAAAAAAATACCAGAGTTGGTAGGTCTGAATATATTTTCAAAAACTAGATTAAACAATGTTTTGGAATTGGAAGAGAAGGTAGTTGTAGGAAGGTTCCCTTAAAAAAGGATATGCTATAAATGATTAATGGATTTGACGAGGTTGAATTTTGAACCTCTAGTAGGACACACTCCTTTCATAATGACCTCGGCTAAGGGGTGGCTAGTATGGATTTTTAAGTAGGTGGAAGAGGTAAATAAGGTTCTACAAAGTAGATGGAAGTGGGGATCCCAAAATCTTTTTATGAAGAAATAACAGGTTGACTTTGATGAGAGAATATCCTGTATGGAATTTCTACTAGTATGGGTCCAAATACCAAGGTTACCACTGGTATTATGGTCGGAGGATGTGTTTGAATAAAAAGGGAACTCCCTACGTACTTTTTACAAAGTTGATTTATTCTTTTAGGAAACTAGGTACTTCAAGATGGAAAGAACACTAGTGGGTCTTGAAACCAGTAAAGGATTGGTAGAGGAATTGGTTATCAAGAAAGGTGATAACTATTTTCAATTAGCTCTTGATTATGATGGCGTACCCTTTTGATGCACATGATGTCATAGCTATGGACATCTCGTAATGGACTGTAAATACCCTAATTAGAGTAAGATGTGGGCTCAATGAAAGTAACCACATGTACTGGAGGTGGAATTGCAAGAAATTACAAAGGAAGAGGCAAACATAAGGCACCCCAGACAAGCAAGTAGCACCAATAGAGAAACCTTCGGCCTCGAGTCTTCACAAGGAACAAAGATTGAATGTTGTAAGTGACAACAAGGACTACGAGCCTCTCACATGTAAGTCCTCTCAGTTACTTCCTCCCCATAAAAGGAAATCTCCATAAAAAATAGTTTTTAGATCTTGGCAGTTAGAGGTAGAAACAAAAGGTTTGGAGTCCATCAATGAATTTAAGCCCATCCTTTTAGGCATTATAAGTTCTATGTCCCCAACCCTAATCCCTCTACCAGTGATAGATAAAGCTCTAGTAGATGAAGAAACCCATGTGGAGACTTCTGAAAACCTTAAATTGGAACCTGAGGTAGGAAGGGACTCATGGGACTCTTCTCATCTGGAATCCTCCAATTATAACCTTTGACCTATAAGTAAAGGAAATCCTTGACTTCCCTGGAAAAGTGGCAAGGGGGTTAGAGTACCTTGATGAAAAAAAATAGAAGCCAAACGAAAGAGGACAAAATTCTTATATGTCCATGGCACAAAAACAAACAACTTCAAAGATTAGATGTGGCAAGCAACTATCTCTAATTGGGGTTCTTAAAGCATCAACCCTTGGTGAGGGGCTTAAATGATTTTCTCGATTCTCCAAATTAATGTTTGGGTCATAGTTCAATTACATTGATGATATTGGGAGATTTGGTGGGAATATAACAAGATGGAAGAGAATTTCATTTTCCCTGACTAATTCTTGGGCCTTTCCTATAGGTCTAGGGGTAGTCCTTTTTTCATTAGAGATGGGGAAAGAAATTTATGTCCTAGATGTATATGGACCTTATTCAGACATAGTGAAATACTAGGATAAATTTTCCAACATGAAGTGTATTTAGAGCAGCGTAGTGGTGAAGGAGGGAGACCTAAACTTTACATTAGGAGATTCAAAATATGGGGCCTTGCTACTCACATGGATTGTCTATCCGATTATTTCATAAGAAAGTTGGATGTTGTGAGCTTGTTGGATATTGAATGAACAAAATTAACTCCAACCTAGTGAAATAATAGAACAAGGGAAGATTGAAAAACAAAGAGGCTTGATCAATTTTGAATTTTTGAAGGCTTCCTGGATGAAGGTAATGGCATGAGATAGTGGGTATCCTTTGGAGGGGACTCGGACCATAACCTTATCGCGTTAGAAGTGGCCCCAACATAGAAAAAAAAACCCAACACATTCAAGCTTAATCTAGAATGGATAAAGGAGGAAGATTTTGTAAAAAAGATAAAGGATGCTCATAAGCCCTATGATGGTCATCTAAGAGGATCAACCCCACTTCAATTCCAACAAAACCTAAAAGGAGAAAGTAATGCAACAGTCTAATGGGATAAGGACAAAAAACAAAAAGATGAAAGGATTTAAAAGAAGTGGAATTAAGACTGGAGAACATTTATAACATTGAAGGATTTAGATATGTGAATGAGTCTCAGAAGATAAAATTAAAGCAAATAGAAGAAAAAAAAGAGGAGTATCTTACTGGAGAAAGAGAAGGAATGGAAACTTGTGAGAAGGGCCATCTCACTAAGAGCGGGAGATGAAAACTTCAAAAAATTTCATCACTATGCAAATGATAGAAAAAATACAAACTTTGTTTGCATAATTGACAAAGGCAATAATAGGTGACCTACAAACTTTAAAGACATGACAGATGAAAGAAGTTGGAAAATATGAATTGCTCCAAACCTTGCATAGCTTACAAAGGGATAAAATCTGAGGGCCATTAGGCCTCCCTATGGAATTTTTCCTAGGTTGCCATGAATTCACTGAAGAAGACTTACGAAGGGTGGTGGAGACCACTAGAAACATGGGAAAAATGCTTGGCGCCTATAAGACTACCTTCATTGCTCTGATCCCAAAAGAGGATACTCTAATATATTTGGAAATTTTCAGCCAATATCCTTGTGCAATTGTATCTACAAAATATTTCAAATGTCATAGCTAGAAGACTTAAAAATATTTTATCAAAACAAATCTTGAGTAGGCAGTTTGGGTTCCTAGAAGGATGACAAATCCACAAGGCAGTTAGGATTGCACAAGAAATTATGCACTTGTTGAAGATCATAAATCAAATATCAATGGTGCTAAACTTGGACCTCTTCGAGGCCTATGACATGGTAAGTTGGATTTACTTGAGATTAATCCTCATTCACTCAAGTTTCTATCATGATTTTGTGGCATGGGTGATGAGTTGCATTACCTCCATATCCTTTGTTTTCCTAATCAATGGGGAAACTTTCTCTTTCTTTAGACCAGGAAGGGTTCTCAAACAAGGATGCCCCCTTCCTCCTCTCCTATTTCTGCCAATAGCGGAAGGGTCGAGTAGATTATTAAAAGAGGCATATGAAAATGGTAGCTCCAAATGGATATGCATTGGTCATGCTTGCAATATTAAATATCTCTTGTCTATGGATGATATTCTTACATTTTGTGAAGCTTTTGGAAGGATGACTAAGACGTTTAAAAATATCATGGATTTTTTTTCTGTAAAGCTAACAACATGACAATGAATTTAGACAAATCCACTCCATCCATGTGGAACATTCCAAAGCATGAGCGAGAATATTTATCCTAATACTTCCTTACCAAGTGATTGATATGGATCAAGGACTAAAGTATTTGGGATTCCACTTGAAACCAAATTCATACAAAAAAGGTGATAGGAAATGGTTGTTTACCAAATTAGAAAATAAGATAAATCATTGGTGCAATCGATGGCTCTCAAGAGGGAGAAGATTGGTACTCGTTAAAGTAGTTATGGAAGCCATACCAGTGTATTGGATTTCATTAGCTTGGGTTCTAAAATGTGTAATAGAGAAAAATAGGAAATTGTGTTATAAATTCATGTGGTCAAGAGATAACAAAAAGAAATTCCTAGTGTTGGCAATTTATAAAAGAATGGCAATCCCAAAAGCAAATGGAGGATGGGGCCTAAAAATATTATTCCTCTTCTCCAAGGCCCTAGTTGCAAAGAATGTTTGGAGACTGGTACAAGGAAACTTCCTATGCATCAAGGTAATCAAAACCAAGTACTTGTACCCAACCACAGTTGAGGAATGAGTTAAGAATCTAGTGAAACAAGTGCATAATGCATCAATTATCTAGAAAGTGGTGACCTCAACTTTCCAGTTGGTTGGTAATTTCCTGATTTGGAAGCTGGATATAGGGGATAAAGTCCAAATTAGGATCAATCATTGGATCGGAAGTAAAGGCCTCCACTGATTACCCCCTCAGGTGATATAGGAGTTATGAAACAAAGGAATTTTTTCACTAAGAGAGATAGTAAACTAGGAGAGATCTACAAATTGGCAACAAAAACGCCCTACCCAGGTGGAGGTAGGATTGGGAGAAGACCTCAAAGAAGTATATAAATCATGTACAAATGCTTTAAAAGGTAGCAATGTCAAAATAGGAGAATAATATGACCAACTTTTATTGTCTCTCAATCCTACGGGACATATGTGCCCAAGCTATTGTATAGGGCCCTTGTTGAGGAATGTCTAAAGGGACAAATGTTTGTTGGTGGATAATCATTTGGAAGCTAAGGTGGCCCTCGAAAAATAATTTTTTATGTGGTTGGCTTTAAATAACTATGCTCCTACATGGGAGGTTACATAGAAAAAAGAAAATTATTGGCTCAGGTCGGTGTAGTTTATGTCATCAAGTAGAGGAAACAATAGATCACTTACGCTTGACGTGTTCCTTCTATAAAGAGGTATGGAAAAAATTTGGTTGCGTGATGTCACATACCCACTATGGAAATCGAATTTTACATCGATTTCTCAACGATCAGACCCCCGAAATGTCTATGGAGGTCTAGTGTAAGCTAGCTCTTCCCTCATCTGTTCCCATAGGATCGTGGGTCACGATCACAGATCGAACAAATATGGCATCCTTTCACACTTCGCAACTCAGTGCTACCAGAACGTCGAGTCTTTCGACTTTGCAGACCCCAAAGCTCGAATCAGCGAAACGTCGAACCCCAACAGGGCTAGCGAATGGCAAATTTTCCCTCCAAAGGGAGATCGATGGCCGTAAGCCTCTCCTGATTCAACGGTATGGATCCTCCCGGGGTTTCAATATTCGGGAGTTTGAAATGCAATGACTCCAAGACTCTTTGTCATTCAAATCCCCGAATTTCATTATGGGAATTCGTGTAAGAGATCGACGGCTCTTAGGAGTGTGGCTCCAATGGTCCATGGGATTTCGAGACTTTTCCTTGAACTCTGACCGCTCACCATGCGTCTCCTTTGATGGATGGTCTAGATTTCTTCAGGACTTCTCTTTTCTATTACCAAGCACGTCGGGATTTCGGGTATCAGGATTTCACGATTTGTGAAGGCAAGGTTTCTTGCCCTTTGGTTTCTCAGATGCCCAAACGCCGAAACGTCGACCGACAGCCATGTGTCCTTTCGATGGATGGGGGCGACCTTCGACCAAGATCAACGGTCATGATCTTTTTGGGGTGATCAACGGTCACGATCAAATCTCGACTTTCCTTAATCTCATTCACACCTCACGCCATTTCGGGGTTTCGGTGTTCGGGATTTCGCGACTCGCGAAGACAAGGGTTCTTGCCCTTTGGTTTCCCGGGTGCCGAAACGTCGAAGCGCTTACTAGCAGCCACGTATACTCTATAGATGGATGGTCCAGGTACTTCCATGGACCATGGGGTCTACGGTCCCGATTCCTTCATCTCTTGCAAGGGAAAAAGGATTGTGGCATTAATGTCTGCGTCTCTTCCTCAAATCTAAGGGAAATTATAGACCTTGGATCCTCCGAAGGGATCATGTTTGTGCATTGCTTGCAAAGGCAGAGAGGGGTCGAGGAACTATCATCCACGTTCCTTCCCCACATCCAACGGTTGTTACGGACCTTGGATCCTACGAGAGGACCTCGTCCGTTAATCAAGACTTAAACATATGCTAACATTTTGGGAGTTCACCAGTCGAAGTTTCAGGACTTATCAATCACGAGAGTCCGACCTCTTGTCAACGGGACTCCCGAACTCCCGATTTGCGAAATCCCGATGGGCTCTTTCTTTTGGGATTCTCCCAAGATTCTGGATTACTGCCACGTATCCTTCACGGATGGATGGTCCAGATATATATCACGATTTCGTGACTTGCGACCCCCAGTGACGCAAATCCTTTGTCAACTCAAATCCCCGGTATCCGAAATACCGATGGACTCTTGATCTCCGCCACGTGTCCTTCACGGATGGATGGTCCAGATCTATATCGGGACTTTCACGATGGAGTGTCCCGATCTCTTGTCATCAAGACTCCTGGAATCCTGAACTTCGAATCCTCGATACTGACTCCTCTCTTGAGACTTTCGCCCTTGTTCACGAGGGCTTAACCCTCATGCATCTCCTAACAGATCCAACGACTGTCGAGTTTTCTAGCTAAGATCTGATGGCTCAGATCTGTCCCATGTCGTGCACTCTCCCCCTACTCTCTAGACGGGGAAAAACCAACGGTCCAGATACTCCCATAGTCCTTGGGGATCTGCGGTCCCGATTTCTTCGCTACTCTCGAAGATAAAAGAAAAGGGGTAAGGCATGTAACGCCCTTGTTTCTTCTTCCAGTCTAACGGTCGTGAATGACCACAGATCTTCCAATGGGATCTTGTCTGTCGATTGATACTTATCCCTATGCTGCTACTTCGGGATTTCAAGAGGATCATTCTTCCTTGTACAGGGTTGCTAAGACTTGCGCATTCAAGTCCTTTTCCAGGTTCTTGGTGAACTTTTCCAAGAAGGGTATCTCTGTGGAGAGATCTATTTCAGGGCATTCCTGGAGACAGATAAGAGGAAACAAATTCCCGGGAACAGACTGGAAGTCTAACTTGGTTCAACTTACACATAAATAAATTTATCTATCAACATAAGCCATGCGTGGTTTTTCTATTACAAGCATACATCTACCCTTTCTTACCAAACACTGCACAGATAGTCTTATACTATAATCATTCACAATTTCACAGTTTATGAGTATATATGTCAGCATATGAATTTCAAGATGCAAGATGTAAAACACTTATCAGAAATAACACCAGAAGTGAGTGCAATTGCTGAGAAGGGTGCTCGTTTCCACCCAACCGTAGGCTCAACGATTCTGATAGGATTTACCACTAGCCACCCCCGAGCTGAGACCACGATGCTGCGAGACTGTGTCTCAGTTTTTCCAGTGACCGAGTACGAGGGTTACTCTCCCCCTTCTCTGCTATCACTCACTCTACGTATCTCCAGAGTTCTCTTCATCCCCTCGCGTCTGCCCCCAATCGCTTCTCCCTCACGCCTTATCCTCTTGCGAGGTTGCGTGTGGCGTGATTTCCCTCGCACTGGTCAGGCCTGACGGCTCTACGGATGGGTGGTTCACCCCCCCATCCCTCATTAATTCCTGAGGAGCCATCTACCTACTAGCTTGCGAGACATTTAATTCGGGGCCAGCGAGCCGCTCTTGGTTCTCTGGGCCAGTGAAGTCCAAATACGGTATTGTTCTCGGTGGAAGTTAATACCACCATTCTAGGTGCCTTCCATCGCCTTTCTCTAGCCATCGTGGTCTCTTTTTCAGCATATCCCCTCTCAGCAATCCTGCAATATATATATATTGTTCACATTCATCGACCTTTTCCACAAGGTCCATTCACATCACACATTCACATTTCTGAGTTTGCCACAGTTCTTGGCCAGTCTAGTTATTTTTAAAAACTGGGGGAAACAGGGTGTTACACGTGACAAGGTCAAGGAATGTTTGGGAAGGAGAAAGTACTAAAGAAGCCTTCAGATTTTGTTATGTAAACAAGGATATGAAGAAACTCAAAGCTCTGCCACTTAATATAGCTGGGGAATATGGCTATCCAAAAACTTGAATTTATTTGAAGGACATGAGGCTCTTCCCCTCGAATGTGCAATCCAGTCCCTAAATATACTAAATTCATATCCACGGGTTGAGGAAAAACAAGAAGGACAATGTACAATTGAGTAAGTCGTCAATAAGGACATTCCTTTGACATACTTTGGTGGGCCTCTCAAGGACACCCCAAAAAAGGAGGATCTGAGGAATCCTGCATCTCTCCACAAATAATAGTGTAGCCTTCAAAGCTAGCATAAGGCAAGGAACTAACAATTATTGTGAACTAATGTCTCTCAAATTAACCCTACAGTTGGCTCAAGAACATGGTGTTCATAGTTACAATTTTTTGAGACTCGTTACTAGTTATCCAATGGCTACGAAAGCAAGCAACATTACAAATTTTTGCTTTATAATCACTCTATGGTGATATACAATTGACAGCCTTCTTGCACATTTCTTTGTCTCATATATATAGGGACAAGAACAACGTAATTGATGGCCTTTCAAAGGAGGCATTGGGCTGGAGTCAAGTACTTGGATCATTTCCATCTCCCAGGATGGACATACAAATGATTTCTCACATGCACCTTGGCTATAAAATTCTTGAAGGACACTGAAAAGACTATAGACTCTAACCTATTAAAGTATTTATTACTGTTTTTTAAAACCACAAACAATTTTTTTTTTTTATCGATACAACTCATAAAGTTTGTGACAATGGAAAGCTTCCGGAACTTGCTTTTGAAAGATGTATTCTATGTCCTTTTAAGTCAAGAAACATTGTTTTTCTTTTTTGAATCAGCTCCCCAATATTAGAGGCATGTATGCAAAGTTATTTGCTCAATCAAGCTACAAAGCATTTTTTTTTAATGCCTTAAGGCATATGATAATGTAATTTTGTTTTATATAAATAAAATTATGGATTTTTTTTCCTTGGAAAACAAAAACTATTTTAATTATGAATTTATCACACATCGAGAGGGATCAAATATTTTGAGTTGCAAACCTTTTTTAAATTGTAAAAACTCAAAAAAATGTTTACACCTTAGGGAATTTGATCCCTCTCGATGTATGCTAGATTTGAAATTAAGATGAATCTAAGTTGTTTACAATTGCATGCAACTACTTAGAAAATTTGAATTGAGTTTGATAATATTACTTATTATATAATTTCCTTTGATAATATGTATACATCTTGTCCTTTGGGTCTAGCTTGAGTGGTTGTGTGATGAAATGTTATCCTCTCCACCCAAGTATATTCCCATAAGTGACATGACAAAGCTTCTAGCTTTTATAGAATCCAGTTTAAACAGGTACCATACTCAGAATGAGGGGAAGTGCCCAATGGGTTTCACCAAGAAATACATTACATTAACAAATTATACATGTGTGTACACCATATATTTACCTTTAATAATAAATGTTTATCTTGATGGTATCCATTCTACTCACATTCATTTTATTTGAATAATTGCTTAAATCAATACAACTCATTTGTTTTAAAATGCACTATCACTTAAATCAATGCATTATTTTATTGAAAATTAATTAATCATATTATTATACCTGTCGATAGGCATGGTATATAGCTTTGAGTTAGGCTTGACTTTCTATTAGTTCATGGTTGACCAAAAAATATACACCTCTTTATCTAACGTTTTAAAAAATAATGATTTATTTTAAATTTCAAATCTCATTTATCTAATATCTTATTGGCCAAAGACTTTGAAGTCTTATTGCTGCCTTCACTCCCCCCAATGTTATTGTAATAAATATTTCTGCCATCTAGTCATTTCATGCCTGCTCCTTCTCTCCCTATCTCCTTAAACAATACTTTCATTATTATATTCGGCAGGTATATGCTACCTAGTAGCCTTGTTTTTAAATGTGTAGTTAAAATTATTGTGCCAAATCAATTTAAAGTGTGTTACTGTTGATATGTTGATATTTTGTATTTTATAGTGTGTTGATATTGATATATTGGTATTTTATATAAAATGGATGTTGAAATATTTTAATTAAGCTGAATATTGAATATTTTATTTAGGGCCAATATGGAAATATTTTGTAGGGGTGGCAGGTGTGGGGGAATCCTCACTAATCCCAAAGGAAAAACAACACTAACCCATGCATGGGGATTAGGAATTTCCCCCAATAATAAGGTTGAAGAATACTTCTTATTGCAAGCATTTGGATTGGCATCAGATCGTCAAATAACCTCTCTTATGGTTGTAGGTGATTCAAGTATCGTTATTCAATTAATCTATAAAAAAAAACATCTTCCACAAATTACAAACTTACTTCAATCCTAGCCCAAATTTCAGAATAAGTCTCGAGATTTCGTAAAATAAGGTTCCTCTAGGTCTTAAGGGATAACAACTAAGTTGTTGATTCACTTTCTAATGAATCTATAAGATTGATAATGGGGGTTTTAATGGTTGATGGAACTTTATTTGTCCAAACCATACCCTAGTTCACTTAATCAAATAATGACAAGTACACCCATATTAATCAACCACATGTCAATCGCGAGTCAATCCTTCTATAAAAGAATTTCCATAAATGCGACAAGACCCTCACCCCCTTCACACATGCCCAATTTGGTGAGGTCACATAATTTTGAATGGATGCATAGTTTAATCCTTGATCACAGTGAGATGATGGTGATATGCAACATGGGGAGGGGGAGAGCTCCTGGGACTTCTCTCCTCCTCCTCATCGGTCATTAGAATTTGGGAACAACGCCCCTTTATTTGGGAGTGGCATTGACAACTATTTTGAACAGTGAATGCGAGTTTCGTTATTTGACTGAAGCCGAAGAATATATAAGAAAATTTGTAGGCATTCAATTAACGCAGTGAAGATATATATTGGAGTGACTAGAAGCAACATCCTCCTCTTCATCACATCACGTCACAGCACCTGGGCAAGGAATGCTTTCTAGATGGAGCGGGGCGATTTCTTTGTGCCCAATGGCTGGATTAGGGGAAAGGGTTAAGTAGGAACAAATTGCCATTTCCACTTCTCCAGAATTATTCTAAAGCTGTTGAAAGGACTACTCTGGATAAAGATAATAATAGCTTTTCAAAAAAAAGATTGCCATAGAGTTGAATTGGACCGTAATGACACTGGATCTTCATTTCATGTACTTCTGCTATATCCAGTGATTGTTTCCCTAGTTTGCTTTTAATTTGACCTTGGATTACAGTATATGATACCTTCAGGGGATTTAAAATGATGCTTTTAGATCACTTCAATCTTCAGAGGACATCAACTAGTCCAATAAACTACAAAGTTACAATGACCTATTTTGCATAGCAATGCTAGGGTTCAATGTAAAAGAATCACACAAAAGGTTACAGTCGAATACAACAAACATTAAAAGACAAATTGAACTACACGTCTTGTTGGTATTTGTTGTTCACATTCAATTATGTTAATTTCCTCCTCCTTCTTGTTAAAGTCTATTGAAGATTGTCTATATTTCAGAGCTTTGTAATCTTTGTTTATTTTTACTCTAGGATGGAATATTACGGTGTTTTTATTTCTCATAGGGAAGGTATCAATCTAAAAATGTTGCTCAAGGACTTGCCCGCATTTCCTTGGGAATAACATCACTGCCACATATTGCATTTTTTCATTGATGAATCTGTCTATAGAACTGAAACTAAACTAGGAAACTAAGGTCTCAGACTTGAATTGTTGTAAAATGAAATGTTAGAATGTGAGATGATTGTGAGGCTGATGTATTAGATGTATTACAGTACTTTGTGAGTATGCAAATTAGAGATGTAATAAAACCATACAGTTTATAAGACAATTCGTGAGACTTCTAGTATACAAAT
>ML777397.1:880109-915600 GCA_009831015.1 Picea engelmannii | reverse complement strand
TTTACAACTTAACAATAAAAGTCAAGAAATTTCTACAATTTAGCTCATTTGCCCGCCTATTTATCAATTATAATAAATTTCTATAAGAGATTAAAACAATGCAAAATTTGAAATAAATACCTTAAGGTGATGCTATTATCCTTCGTTTTCCCGCAGCTTGCTTCCTTCCCGCTTCTGCAAAACACTACCCAAAACCGTCCTCCCTGCCAACTAGGTAGCTCCCTAGCCCCAGGATATCAACGGATATCCTGGCCCTCCGTGCCCAAAACCCCCAGCAACTCCGGTGCACTGTGTCAATGCCACTCCCAAAATTTCACCTCCCTCTCTGCAATACAGAGCTCCCAAAATCCATGGCCAACTCCCATAGAATGCTCCCCCTTCCAACTCCTTCCCTTCCTTATCCCTCCTTCACCAACTCTTCCCCCTCATTAATTTCCTTATCTCCCCCTTATTAATTTCTTTTCCATTCTTTAATGCCTTATCCCCCCTTCATTAATATCTTATCCCTTCCTTTAATGCCTTATCCTCTCCCGCATACGTAAAGCATTTTAATTAAACAATTTATAAGCCCCCCCTTAAATTATTACCTAATAGCATTGAGTGTGATATGTAATAATTAATTAATTATTTAATTAATCAAAAGTTAAAAACAATTAATTAATAAATAAATAATCAATTAATATTATTAATACTAATCATTGTTTAATTAAAACCATATTAGGACAGTTAATTATCTAATAAATTTTACTTAATAATCCCTAAGCATGTATTCATCTAGGGTTGTTACATTATAAACTCACTTCAATCCTAGCCCAAATTTCAGAATAAGTCTCGAGATTTCGTAAAATAAGGTTCCTCTAGGTCTTAAGGGATAACAACTAAGTTGTTGATTCACTTTCTAATGAATCTACAAGATTGATAATGGGGGTTTTAATGGTTGATGGAACTTTATTTTTCCAAACCATACCCTAGTTCACTTAATCAAATAATGACAAGTACACCCATATTAATCAACCACATGTCAATCGCGAGTCAATCCTTCTATAAAAGAATTTCCATAAATGCGATAAGACCCTCACCCCCTTCACACATGCCCAATTTGGTGAGGTCACATAATTTTGAATGGATGCATAGTTTAATCCTTGATCACAGTGGGATGATGGTGATATGCAACATGGGGAGGGGGAGAGCTCCTGGGACTTCTCTCCTCCTCCTCATCGGTCGTTAGAATTTGGGAACAATGCCCCTTTATTTTGTTATATCTCTCAGGTTGGATAATTTGCAGTTTACATTTGTTTCGTCTGAGGTTTTTGGATTTGAAATTTTTTAGGTTGTGTGTTTCTAGTTTGGAGATTCTTTGGGCCTGGGTGGATTTTACTTACTAGATAATATACTTCCTATATGATACTTGTAATCCTATTGCATTGAATATGTGGGTTGGTCGGTGTTTTTTTCTACCTTGTAGTTCAGTGAATTTGCATCATTCAATAGTTATGTATGTGGTCAAATTTGGAGTTTCTCAGGCTGAGTGCTTCTGGTATACCATGCTTTCTAGTATGGAGGCATTCTGGATTTGGGTGGATTCTCCTTATTTGAGCTCATGCCTCCAATGTGAATTTCACACCTTTGGTGTACTGGATTTGTGGACTAGGAAGTGTGTTCTTTAATCTGGTATCTCTGAACACAACAACAAATCAATAACAAATAATCTGTGTTTTTTATTGTGTTGTTGTGTATACATGTGTTTCCATCTCTTCATACTCCCAAGGCATTTTGAATAACAAACATGGACAATAGAGACTAGTAAGAAATGTGACAAGTCTTAAGGACTCACAAGGAAATGATTCAAGTGAACTAGTCCTCAATCTTCATGTTGAGATTCAACAAGAAGATCCTAGAGAAAATTATGCACCTACACTAAGATGGAGCCTCAAGCTATTTTTAGGTGGAAGTCTATTTTTAGATGATGTCTATTAATAGATGGTGAGCAAATTCTATTTATTGATGTATGTCTACTATTATTATCCCTTAATAATAGTTGGACAATAAATATTAATCTATTCTCAATTAGCACTTGGAAATAGTTAACTGAAGTGGCAAATCAATTAGCTATAGGAAATTCGAGTTCAAAGGTTGACTAGTGGGACATGCAAGTCGAATTAGTTGTAACTGAGTGACTCGAAGTTGTAGCAGAGTTGGATGTGTAGTTATGTGAGTTGTAAAGTAGTTTAACTCAGTTAAGTGAGTTAAGCTCAGTTGTACTAGTTGTAACTGAACTTACACTAGTGAGAGATCAGTGAATTAATTATTAATTAATTCACAATCAGTGGTCTCAAATGAAACTGAAGATTTACCATTGTTAACTACATGCATGTCAGATACAGTGGAGACCCAGTTGAGATAAGATGTGAAAGGGACAATTTGATTATCAGTTGTGACATTAGAGATTGCATTCATGCAAACACATACACATTGGATGTGCCCATGAGGATTGCGCAGCCTGGGCAAGAGGAATTCATTCATTGTAGGGATTTCCATCAGCATGGATTGCGCAGAGGAGGCAGTAAATTGGCACATGCATTTGTCAATTTTTGTATGACAGTGTGAGGCGATTATATATTGTACTGAGAGCTCTTGGATTAGAGTTTTGTATGAGATTGTTTCATGATCCATGATATATACACAATATATGATAGTGGGGTTTTTAGCTTTAGGCTTTCCCGGTAAAACATCTGTGTTATGTGTGATTGATCTTTCTTCTTGATATTGCAATTGGTGATCGTGTTTTAAATTCCGCAAGAATATTTGTAGAAGCGATTATGTATTTAACAATGGCATATAATTGCTAGATCAAGAGAATCTAGGCAATACATAATTTGTATTAAAATTTCTACATGGTATCAGAGCACAGGAAATTGCAGAAGCTGAGTTTGTGATTGGATAGAATTCGAATTTGCAGAAAGACTTTCTTGGTGCTACAACTATTTCAAGATCGAAATGGATTTCAATGGCTTGAGGTTGGAGTATGCACTCGAGGGCAGCTTGAACTACATTGCTTGGAAGGACAGGATGGAGGCAGTACTCGAAGACAATGGCTTGAAGGAATTCATTGACAAAGATGTTCCTAAGCCAGATGCTGCAGACACAACAAATCTCGATGCATGGCAAAAGAAAGTGGCAAAGGCGAGAAGGATCCTGTTGGGGGGAGTACGAGACCACATTGTCTCAAACCTCCATGGGAAAGCCACACCATATGTAATGTGGAAGGATTTGATGGATCTATTCCAAAACAACAGCGACCATAGAAAATTGGCACTCAAAGATAAACTCTGGAAGATCAAGATGGAGAAGGGCAACTCCATTCCAAAATATCTCACGAAGTTTGTCCAATGTCGGGATGAGCTGGGGAGTGTGGGAATAACAGTCGTTGATGATGATTTGGTGAGCTTGGCTCTTCTAGGACTTCCAAAAAATTGGCACAGTTATCAAGACTCTTTCAATGGAAGGGAAAAATTATCGGATTGGGAACGACTATGGTCGGATTTGGTGCAGGAGGAGTTCAGGCGGAACACCAGAGATGGCTCTTCATCAAAGAATGATGATGAAGAGGATTGTGCTTTGGCTACCAAGGCAAGGAAAGGGAAGGGGAAGAAGTTCCATTCAAAATCTGAGTCTAAAGGCAAGAAGATGGATTTGTCCAAAGTGAAGTGTTTTCACTGTCACGAGCATGGGCATCTCGCTACTAACTGTCAGCAGAAGAAGAAGAACAAGATGGTTGCTGGAGGTGCAGCTGGTGAGGCCCTTGTCTTGCAATTTGAACTTGACTTCTCCTTGATCGCATGCATGGCGTCAAGTGCATTGGGATCGGTGTGGTATTTGGATAGTGGCTCTTCCTTCCACATGACAGGAGATAAGGATCTTTTCAGTGACTTGGAGGAGAGAGATCTAAAAATGCATATAGAGATGGGCGACAATGGATGATACAGTGCAACTGGCATTGGTACCATTATCTTTCAAAGAGAGTCAGGTAAACCATTTCAATTGAAAGATGTTATGCATGTTCCAGGTCTGAAGAAAACTTGGTCTCAGTCGCAATGTTGGAGGATAGAGGCTATGTTGTTGTTTTCAGCGATGGAAAAGACTTTGTGCGACATAAAACAACGGGTCAAGTCAAGAAGATAGGGATTCGAGTTAAGAATCTCTAGAAGCTGGAGGTAGATGGTTGCGTTGCCATGATGGGCAAGGCAGAAAAAGTTGTGAGCCGGGATGAGGGCGAATAATGGCACAGGCGATTGAGCCATCTTCATCATGGAGCCTTGAAAATCATGCAGCAAATATCTACTGGACTTCCAATGGGAACACTTACTCAGTTAGATCAGTGCAAGGGTTGCACCATAGGGAAATATGTAAAGTTCACCTTTCATGAAAAGGAGAACCGTGCTTCGGTGATCCTGGAGAGAATTCACACAGACGTGTGTGGACCATTCTCGGTTGCTTCAACAACAAAACATAAGTATTATGTTATTTTTGTTGATGACTTTTCTCATAAATGCTGGATCTTCTTCATGCAGAAGAAGGATCAAACATTCTCAAAGTTTTGTGAGTTTAAAGCATTGGAAGAGAAAGAGTCGGGGAAGCAAGTGAAGACTCTGAGGAGTGATAATGGTGGAGAATACATCTCTAATGAATTCAAAGACTTCTGTAGCAAAGAAGGAATTCGAAGAGAACTCATAGTGCCTCATAACCCACAACAAAATGGGGTCGCAAAGAGGAATAATAGAACGATCATGGGTGTAGCACGAGTGATGTTGCATGATCAGGGCCTACCAATGCATTTGTGGGCGGAAGCATGCAACACTGCGGTTTATGTGCAAAACCATTGTCCTCATAGAGTACTTAGCATGAGTACACCTGAAGAAGCTTTCACTGGTAAGAAACCTGATGTTTCTCATTTTAAGATTTTTGGCTCATTTGTTTATGTGCATGTGATCAAGAATGCCAAGAAGAAGCTGGAGCCGACTGCTGAAGTTGGGATTTTTGTGGGGTACACAGAAACACCCCATAATTATCATGTGTATTTGCCTAATAGTAAGATGACTGTTATGCGACGAGATATAAAATTCGATGAATGGAAAGCCATGTGGTTGTCGCTTGAGAGGGAGCTAGACTTGCATGCAAAGGAGGAACTAATGGTTCCCAAAGATGAGTCTCAAGATGTGGATCAACCACATGAGAAGGTTCATGGAGTGGAGGAAGCCACTCATGTAGAGCCATCCATAAAAAATGGTAGAAAGCGCACCATGGAAGTTGATAGATTGAGACTAGATGATGCACATAATGTAGGAGCCCCTACTTCACAGTGCAGATAGAGATAGTCTCCTGATCGATTTACTGGATACATGGCTCTCATGAGAAAATGTATTGTGACTGAACCATCTTCCTTTCAAGAAGCAGTGCAGGATCCCACTTGGGTTGATCCAATGGTGGAGGAGTATGACTCCATTGTCAAAAACAGTGCATGGGAAATTGTCCCAAGACCGGTCGACAAATCAATGGTAGGTTTGAGATGGATCTACAAGGTAAAGCAAGCTGTTGATGGGAGTGTGGAGAAATACAAGGCCAGATTTGTGGCCCGAGGCTTCTCACAGATCGAGGGGATAGATTATGATGAGACCTTTTCACCTGTCGCAAGGTACTCTTCCATAAGATCCATCTTTGCACTCTCAGCGCAGATGGGTTGATGCATTCATCAGATGGATGTAAAAACTGTGTTTCTCAATGGGATCATTGAGGAAGAGGTGTACATAGAGCAGCCTGAAGGATTTGAGATCTTCAGCAATAAGTCACATGTGTGCCGACTCAAAAGAGTTTTGTATGGGCTTAAGCAAGCACCCTGTGCTTGGTACACTCGGATACAAAGCTATTTCACCGGACTGGGCTTCACCAAAAGTGAAGCGGATGCAAACCTATACCAAATTGTGGTGGAGGGTAAGCTTTTAATCATTGTTCTTTATGTTGATGATTTAATACTGACTAGTGATGAGCAACTGATACACTCATGCAAGGAGGACCTTGCAAAGGAGTTCGAGATGAAGGATATGGGCCTCCTTCATTATTTCCTTGGATTGGAAATATGGCAGTGAGATGGTGAAATTTTTGTGTCTCAAGGCAAGTATGCAAGGGAGATACTGGGTAAGTTTCACATGGAGGGTTGCAAACCCATGGATACTCCTCTTCCAGGAAACTGGAAGAAAGAGAATGCTACTTCTAGAGAGGTAGTGGATGCTACTGTTTATCGACAGTTAGTGGGTTCACTAATGTATCTAGTGAAAATGAGACTGGACATTTGCTATGCGGTTAACCAACTAAGTCAAGCGATGGTTAAGCCTACCAAGATCTTTTGGAAGGCGGGTAAGCATGTCCTGAGATACCTGAGGGGCACATTTGAGTATGGCTTATGGTACAGACAGACGAATGAGGTGAAGTTGCATGGCTTCACAGATGCAGATTGGGCGGGCAACCCAACGGACAGAAAGAGCACATTAGGGGGGATCTTTATTATCGGATCTACAACTGTTTCTTGGTACAACAGGAAACAAATATCCGTGGCACTCAGTTCAGCGAAAGTGGAATACATGGCAGCAAGTCAAGCTGCATGTGAGGCTATCTGGATGAGAAAGATCTTGGTTGGATTGTTTGGTTCTCATTTAGATCCGACAGTGATTCATTGTGATAATCAGAGTTGCATTAAACTCTCAGTTAATCATGTGTTTCATGATAGATCTAAGCATATAGATATCTGATATCATCATATCAAAGATTGTGTGCAGTGGAAGATCATGTTGCTTCAGTACATTCCTACGGAACATCCGGATGCAGACATTCTGACGAAGGCACTCACCAGGAGCAAATTTGAATACCATAAAGACAGTATCGGGGTGAAGGATAATCTCTTTCTTGTTGAGAGGGGGTGTTGAGATTCAACAAGAAGATCCTAGTGAAAACTATGCACCTACACTAGGATGGAGCCTTAGGCTATTTTTAGGTGGAAGTCTATTTTTAGATGATGAGCAAATTATATTTATAGATGATGTTTGTTTAGAGATGGTGAGCAAATTCTATTTATAGATGTATGTCGACTATTATTATCCCTTAATAATAGTTGGACAATAAATATTAATCTATTCTCAATGAGCACTTGGAAATAGTTAAATGAAGTGGCAAACCAATTTGCTATAGGAATTTCGAGTTCAAAGGTTGATTGGTGGGACATGCAATTCGAATTAGTTGTAACTGAGTGATTCGAAGTTGTAACAGAGTTGGATGTGTAGTTATGTGAGTTGTAAAGTAGTTTAACTCAGTTACGTGAGTTAAGCTCAGTTGTACTAGTTGTAACTGAACTTACACTAGTGAGAGATCAGTGAATTAATTATTAATTAATTCCAAATCAATGGTCTCACATGCAACTGAAGATTTACCACTTTAACTACATGCATGTCAGATCCAGTGGAGACCCAGTTGAGATAACAGGTAAAAGGGACAGTTTGAATATCATTTGTGACATTAGTGGGTGCACTCATGCAACCACACACACATTGGATGTGCCCATGAGGATTGCGCAGCCTAGGCTAGAGGAATTCATTCATTGCAGGGATTTCCATCAGCATGGATTGCGTAAATGAGGCAGGCTGTCTGGAGGCAGTAAATTGGCACATGCATTTGTCAATTTTTGTATGACAGTGTTAGATGATTATATATTGTACTGAGAGCTCTTAGATTAGAGTTTTGTATGAGATTGTTTCATGATCCATGATATATACATAATATATGATAGTGGGGTTTTTAGCTTTATGCTTTCCCGGTAAAACATCTGTGTTATGTGTGATTGATCTTTCTTCTTGATATTGCAATTGGCAATCGTGTTTTAAATTCCGCAAGAATATTTGTAGAAGCGATTCTGTAATTAACAGTGGCATATAATTGTTAGATCAGGAGAATCCAGGCAATACATAATTTGTATTAAAATTTCTACAATTCACTATCGTGGTCTAGGTTAAAAAAAATGAGCATCAAGTAGTCTCTCAAGTAGCCTCTATCATGTTAACTATGGTCCAATTGAAGCAACAAATTGTAAACCTTGAGACAGAATGTGCCATGCTTAAAAATCAGATTGTCGAATTGAGCAAAGATGATTACTGAGGGACCTCTAACCAGTGGGTGTCAGTCAACTCTAGATAGGGAGAAGTAAATGAAGAAGACATAGTGCATAAACTCTTCGAGGCTATGGAGATAGGTGAGCAAGAATCTATGCCAAGCAATTTGGGCCTGGAAGAGGCCACTAGCCGTGACATTTTCTAAATAGGATATGTTTTACAAAGTTATTCTCG
This sequence comes from Picea engelmannii, assembly GCA_009831015.1. NCBI lineage: Eukaryota > Viridiplantae > Streptophyta > Pinopsida > Pinales > Pinaceae > Picea > Picea engelmannii. The sequence continues at coordinate 907,213 of ML777397.1, read as the reverse complement.
TATTAGGTAGATATTATAGAATCTACTGTAGCAACAAATACTCGAGATTTTTGCCACCAAATGTATGTAAACTTAATATTTTAGTTTGGAACTGCATCACCTGCATAAATTTTGATGACTTTCAGTTGGATATGCCAGTGTTGTTTAGCTAAGCTACAATCCATTTTATTAATATATTTTTTCCCAGTTTTTTTTTTTTTTAAACATTGAAATATTTTTTATTATTAATATTTTTATTTTTTTAAATGTCATGTGCCAACTCCATGTTGAGCATGGAAAGAATCACGCATCTCCCTCAGTTCAAACAAAAAAAAATGTCTTTAACACAATAATATTCTCTCTCTCTCTCTCTCTCTCTCTCTCTGTGTGTGTGTGTGTATATATATATATATATATATATATATACAGAGAGAGAGAGAGAGAGAGAGAGAGAGAGATAATCACTCTTTTAATATTCTATATTTAAGAACAAGTAAAAATTTATATATAAAAAAAAAAACTTTTAATATTTTAAAATGGGAAAAAAAAATAATACATTGCACCAATACCTGGATCAGGTGTTAGGGAAGAGAAGCTACGATGGGGAGTTGTCCCAGCCATCCCATCCACTTGGTAGCAAGGTACGCAAGCAACTTCGGATGACTGACACCACATCATCCTCTCGCCGGAATGATCGTTAGTCATTTAAGTCTGCATTCACTCGGCTCAAGGTTCATTCCTCCACTTTCAAGTATGATTTCAAGTCTTTCAAGTGCAGTAATGGTGTCGTCCGACACCATTACTGCTCCTAATATCCATTGCAAGTTCGCACATTTGGCATTAACTATGGATGATTCTCAATGCGAGGGGTTTCATTATCTCTAGTTTCATCGTGTTTGTTATATCGTGACTTCTCCTACTCTCCATTCCCCTTGCTGGAATCCTTGTCCATGCCCGCTTCTTTTGTTTAAAAGACCATTGATCCAAGTAGCCTCTCCGTCACATTTTCCTGCATTTCCCACCGGTTCCAGTCCTCTTTCCGCCATGCCTTGTGGTGGCCATAGGCAAAGAGGCAAAAGTCATGGAGGAGAAGTTGTTGACAACCATACTCAATCTGTCGCAACACTTGCAACCGAGGCTTATGAATCCCATACCCCACCACACATACGTGTTGAATTAGACCTTGTAGAGCAGATGCTAGGGTGCTTCGTGGATTTATCGACCATGATGTTGTGGATGCAGAAATTGGTCAATGGATTCCGGACTGTGGCTCTTACAAAGAACACACCACACTATACACCAAAACGGTCAACTTGTATTGGCTCCTAAAGACTATGATGGGGAAGCCACTGGTTGAGAGGAATGAATCCCATGAGGAAATATTTCTATAACTGAATGAAATGCAGATGGAGATTCTCAGCCTTGGCAGGGAAATTTTACCCAAAATATAAGTGTAAGTTGCCACTTCTCATCAATCCTTCTTCTGAAAATAAACCTAGAGTAAAGAAAGCCCAAATAGATTTCATCAAAAATGTTCATATAATATGCATTTCTTTGCATTTTTAGTGGTGGAATTTATATAGCAGGTTTCGAGTCTATCTCTCACATTGGTTTCTTTGCAACCACTAATTTTTTTTTAATATGGGTTAATTTTAGTGGTGGAATTTATATAGTAGGTTTCGAGTCGATCTCTCACGTTGGCTTAGATTGAATACTAATGATAACGAGTTTACATTTTAGGGAAAAAAAAATTAGTTATTAATTTCTAGTTATTTTTTTTAAATTACAATTTACAAAAACAATTCACATATATAAATGATAATAAATATTGTTAAGAATAGGTGGGAACTATAAGGTTAAGATATGTATTCCTTAAATGCACTTACTTATCTAAATTGATAAATTGAAGAGAGCGTGTTCATTTATGAGTCCAAATTTAAAATAACATAAATTGAAATTTTGTATAGTATTGTATTTAAAACAAGTGAGATAGCCACTAGTCCCTTGTCTAATTTAAAATTAAAATAAATAATCTATATAAATATATAATTAATAAAATTAAAATAATATTAAAAATAAATATCCAATAAATCATACTATGTTAACAAAACAAACAATTTATGGAGGATTAATAAAAAAAAATTTAATAATTTTAAAAATTTATACCATCTTTATTAAATTAAAAAATATGTCAATTTGAAATAATAGTGAGAGTAAGAATTAAAAACGTCAAGGATAGAGATATTAAGGAAAGCATTTTAATTTAAAATAATGGTGAGAGTAAGAATTGAAAACGTCCCATGGGAGGCAAGTGCGGGGGGGATTTTCTATGATCCCGGGCACAAAACAACGTCTCGTTACCACTGGAATCTAGGGATGGACACCAACAACGAAGCTGAGGCATACGCTCTTTTAAAAGGAGTTTAACTGACCCACTCCAAGGGAATAAGAAAGCTTGTGGTCCTTGGAGATTCCCTCACCATAATAACACTGATGGTTAAGGGATCAAACCCCAAAGATCCCAACTTAAAACAGATCTTGGACAGAACCAGGCTGGCCTCCAAAGGAATCAAGCTCTCCTTCTTTCACATCCTCCACGGTAACAACAACGAAGCAGACAAGATGGCCAATGCAGCAATCGAGACACCTCCCGACACTCTCAGCATCGACGGAGTTTCAACCCCAACCACCTTATATTAATGAGAGTCCAAGAGCAATTTTTGGCTAGTCAAAGGAGTCCCTCCTCTTGGAGCTTAAGTTTCTCCCACGACCACATGGTTAGAACCAATGCCAGCTCCACCCAAGTGTGGCGAAAAGGGAGTGCTCACACCCATTTTAGTTGGGGTCCAGCTTGCAAGGAAAGTCACGACATGGCTGGGTGGACGCTTTCAGTCATCCATGTGACAACCTGCCGTTGCACCATATGGCTTGTACCAAACATGATTCATCTACCTCGAGGGTACAAGCTGATATCACCTCCAAGCAATGTGAAATCCTCTTCTCGCATGGGAAAACCGATGTATCCGGCTCGCCTGTGTGGTTTTAATGACCAGGAATTTCACCTCCCTCACCGATTCAGCTCCCCTGATGTCAATCGTCCCTCCATGGCGTCGGGCAGTACTATGTACATGACTCTTCCCACAAACTCGCAAGCTCGTTCGTCACCTTCCCCCTCAGCAAACCCACATATGTTCTTTCGTTGTGTTTGGCCCTCGTGGGAAATCCTTTCTGAACGTTTGCCTCTCCAGATCTCCCTGGCTCTTATATCAGCCCACTCACCACCCTGCAGTCATTCCTGTTTTAATCAGCGAGCCTCTTGTGTCGTCGGGTGCTGTAAATTACTTATTTGCAGTGCTTGGAGGATTCATCTCGCCTTACCCTTGCCCCTCACTCCGCTCCCTACTGGGCAACCTCTCAGTCGTCCCCCCCCCCCCCGAGCCAGCTTATACACTTGGGCCTCATGCAGAACCCACAAGTTTCGACCAAATACAGTCTCTCCTCTGGTGACAGTGAAATGCATCAAGAGAATACCATGCAGGAAGACTCGGACTCCTGGCCAGAAGACAATTGGGAACTTGAATGCGGAGGATGCAACAACCTTAGAGAACAATTGGATGCACTGACTGCCAACAGGGCATTTGAGATGGAAACTCTTTCCCAGCATCAGTTTCTGATTAGTCAGCTACATGATGAAAGCGAGGCGCAAAGAAGTCAAATAGTTGCCAATCAGGTGCAGATTGACACTCTTCAGCTCAGGTTGGATCAACTTGACGACACCCAACCTCCAACAAGCAATACAGAAGCTCATCAAGGATATTCGAGGAATGCTCAGTCCAATTCGATTAATCAGATGCCAGATCCGAATGTGCCCCTCTCTGAGTTCAAGAGACACGAGCAACACTCCAACAAGGATAAGAATGCCTAAGCTAGTCGCCCTTAATTTCAAACAACTCTATGTTTTGCCGGATCGTGTATCTAAGTGGCTCCTACTGCAAAGTATATGTAGGAACTTCTCCACACAACACTTTTTGTAAGCAAAGGGGATACCTGAACACCCCAATTTTTGTAATAGTCCTCACAGTGAAGAACTCAAACACAACTCTTAATGGTTGTTCTTTTTTGTAACCCCAGTGGATTTATCCACACCGATTAATATATCTTTTCCAGCTTCTGTTCAAAAAAAAAAAAAAAAATTGAAAACGTCAAGGATAAGGACATTAAGGAAAACATTTTAAGCCGATGACAACTTAAATATTTTTATCTCAAAGAGTCTTAACTGTGTTCTCTCAAAACTGTAGAGATACTATTTTATAAAAAAGATTGATCCTTAACTGTGTTCTCTCAAAACTGTAGAGATACTATTTTATAAAAAAGATTGATCCTTCGGACTCCAAGTCTCGTTGATAGCTTTGATCGGTTTCCACAAAGACGTTTAGGATTTCAATTACATGAGGTATTTAGTGGGAAAAATTTTGTTATGTTTAATAATATGAGTGACTGAACAATGAAATCCTATACGTGTTAGTTTAGATTTTCTATACATATTAATTTAGAATTTCAAAGGCATTCCAAGGACTTTGATGATTATGAAAGCACACTGATAAAGTATTTGCAATGTTACTGGTTCATCCATCTTGGTTATTAAGAAAAACATATAAAAATATATATAACAATTTATTGTTGTAAAGTAATTCGATTAACTTCCCTTGTTTAGATGATCTATTAAAAATAACCGTAAATAATTATTTATGTTAAATCTCATTTTTTTATATGCAACAATTTACTTCACAGTGGTGTGTATTCATATCCTCTAATACTGGCAAATGATTTTTACAATTCTTTGAGTCCGTAATAACATTCAGCTTAGTCCAAAACTTTACAAAAATTTTAAGCTGATAAAATTTTTATAACAGAACTGGGGCATAGATGTTAGTGGTTCGTCCATCTTGGTTATTAAGAAAAACATATAAAAATATATATAACGATTTACTGTTGTAAAGCAATTCAACTAGCTTCCCTTGTTTAGATGATCTATTAAAAACAACTGTAGATAGTTATTTATGTTAAATCTCATTTTTTTATATACAACAATTTACTTTACAGTGGTGTGTATTCATATCCTCTAATACCGGCAAATGATTTTTACAGTTCTTTGAGTCCATAATAACATTCAGCTTAGTCCAGAACTTTACAAAATTTTTAAGCTGATAGAAAATTTATAACAGAACTAGGGCATAGATGTTAGTGTTTTGTCCATCTTGGTTATTAAGAAAAAACATAATATATATATATATATATATATATATATATATATAACAATTTACTGTTGTAAAGTAATTCAACTAGCTTCCCTTGTTTAGATGATCTATTAAAAATAATTGTAGATAGTTATTTATGTTAAATCTCATTTTTTTATATACAACAATTTACTTCACAGTGGTGTGTATTCATATCTCATACTGGTAAATGATTTTTACAATTCTTTGAGTCCATAATAACATTCATCTTAGTCCATAAATTTACAAAAATTTTAAGCTGATAGAAAATTTATAACAGAACTGGGGCATAGCCATAGTTTTGTTTGCTTCAACATCATAACTGGGCCTGCTAATCATAACTCTTCAATGAATAATCATTCAACACGAATGGGGATTTCGTGACCTAAATCCTAGGAGCATTCCATTCAAGTTGCATGGCAAACATATCTTAAATAATATTTCAATAAATACATTTCTAGGCAAAGTTAATAAAATAGTTACAATAAAATGATATCAGAATTACGTAGCAAGACAATTATACAAATGATTTAAACAGTGGATACCACATAACCTGGGCTTTTTATTATGACAAAAAAACCAACTTGACATTAATCCAAGGAGTGTTGCATTCAAGTTACATGGATAACATATATTAAATGATATATAAACATATACAAACAATTTCAAGGATCAGTTAATAAAATAGTTACAACAAAAAGATATCAGAATCATGTAGCAAGACAATTATACAAAAGATTTAAACAATGGACACCATATGACCCAGGTTTTTCATTATTAAAAATGATTCAACTTGATTTTCCTTATGACTTCAAAACTCTAGTGCTACTCTCAATCTATCAAATCCTTTAGATACTAATATTGATGGACCTCAAAATAATGGTCATATTTAGCAGTTGACAATGCACAATATCAACAGCCTAATACCCGTCAGTGAAAATATGCTCCAAAACATGACTGTAACACAGTATTAGCCAAGGAGCCAAAGCTAAAACTACTCAGACAGTGCACTCATAGACATCAAACAAATCAATAACACCTTCGGGAAAATTTAGCTACTTTAGTCTCAACGGTTTTTCTTCTATTGTGGACATGATACCTGATAGGGAAGTGCAGATTTGTACAAGTGGAATAATTTTTAGGATGAAGAATAATATATTTAATAAATTGTTGAGGAGAAAGCAAAATGGAGGTCACCAGGCGGTGAGGCTGTGAGCAAAGCACAACACAGACTACAATGAGCTGAGTCTCGACTGCAGCGTTGTCATCGGTTCACTTTTTCAACTGGTGAATTATAGAATGAGTTCGCTCAAAGATAAATAACAAGCTGACTAATATATATATCATAATTGTTGGGTCAAACAGTAGTAGGAACACTCTAATTTTTTGGGAAGAAAACATAACATATACTAGAACACTAATATTATATATATATCACTATATATATCACAATTGTTGGGTCAAACAGTAGCATGAACACTCTAATTTTTTGTGAAGAAAACATAGCATATACCAAAACACTAATATTTTATATATATCACAATTGTTGGGTCAAAAAGTGTTAGGAACACACTAATATTTTGTGAAAAAAACCTAGCGCTTAACAGAAAACCCCTACGCATAACGTATAGTATGTTTTCAGAAAATAATAAATATAAATATTCCAAATTAAAATAGATATATGTTTTATTTGAATATTACAATTCATTTTATTTGAATATTAAAAAACACAAATATAAATTTCACACAATTTAAAATTTACAAGTTTCCAATTTAAAACAAATATATATGTAAGTTAGCCAGGAGAACGTTACTCAATGCACACACACATGTTGGAGATGTTAATTTCAAACCCAGGTAGCAGAATTATGGTTGATTACAGGCCTGCACGCATGCATTTCGAGTATCCATATTTAAATTAAATTACTCACCAAAAATTTACATTGACGCAATAAAAAATAAAACCGTTGCATATTGAAAAACTAATATATATTTAAGAAATAGCCAACATTGTCACCTCACATCATTTCAACATGCAATTTGCCCACGTGGAAACCCGGGAATAACATCGATTTACGGTTATCATAATGCATGGCATCCAATTGTTGACTGAGAAGTAGCCATGAGGGTTATTGCTTAAGCAACTGTGAAACCTTATTCGACAGCTGCTAAACCTTATTAAGTGGAGTTGAGCGCGTAATACAAACAATTCATGGTCTGCGAGCAATTCATTTGAATGTTGCCATATACTTTCTTGGAGATATGGAACTGTATAGATTTTTCTATTATCACAAAATGATAGAAAGACAATGCCTTAAAGACATGAATGCTCTTTTTCAATGCTGAGATCTTTGCTCCCAGATGAAAGTCTTCTGGTATGTTTTTCTGTGGTCGGTTTTAGGGTTTTGACATGAACAATTCTCATTAGAGTTTTATTTAGAAGTTCAATCTCTTGTTGTGCAGGGAAAATGTGATGCTTAGTACATTGATTAGGATTGCTTATCATATGCCTAAAGCCACTACTTTCTAACAGGATTCACACCGGGACCTTAGCAATACACTCTGTGGCCAAGAGATCTACACGTTGAGCTTTCAATTTTGGCTTTGAATTTGGACATTTAAGATAATTCCAGGACCTTAATGGTACACTCTGTGGCCAAGTGATCTGCAAGTTGAGCTTTCAATTTTGGCTTTGAATATGGATATTTAAGATAATTATTTTGTTGGGAGGTTGTCTCTTATATACGGGGCGTTGGCATACATGGGTTGTCGTATTTGGACCTCATTAATCCTTTCCTCTCTCTGCTCATGGTCTTGAGCATTTCTTATAATTAATTCAATCCGCCCAAATGTGCATCAACGAATGAATTCTTTGAAGTTGTATTTGCTTGATTTCATACAAATGATATACAACACCGATCCTGAGCAGTTCTTATAGATAATTCAATCCACCCGAATGTACAACAAGGATTGTATTTGCTTAATCAATTAAGTATAGACTATATAAAAATTATGTTAGTATGATATATGCTTTGTTTTTAGCCAAAGTACAGTAAGCAGGGTAGTCAAATCTTTATAATATTAAAAACAAAATTGTTATAAATTACCATCTATATTAAAAACAAAATTGCTATAAATTACCATCTACATTGAAAAATCGAAGATCTTTTAACAAAGAGAGAGAATGAAAGCTAAGTTTGAACAAAATGCAAAAGCTTCATTCTAGGTTTTGCAATTGCCATGTGACTAGAATCAAATTTACAATAAAGGTGAGTCGATTGAAGGGTCGGATCGAGAATTCCCTAAGGTGAAAATAAAATATGGAGGTTCAACTGTTCAGGTCTGGACATAGTGAATAAGCTTCCACAAACCTAAAATAGAGTGAGGATATAAACTCCCTTTAGTTCCAATGTTGCTACAACACAAACTAATTTTATTTTTTCTAAGTTTTTTCTTTAATACCATAACACAATTATTCTTATTTTTTAATCTTTTATCCATAATAGTATAGCGGATTTTTATCAGATAAAAAATGATATTCATGGGCTAGTGCTCAAAGAATTGCTCAGGGAAAAGGTCTATACCTACAAAGAATTGCTCAACAAATAGTCAGTCCGTTCATGGAATTGCTCAACGAATAATCACTCAGTCCATGCTTTCAATTGCTTGTTCGTTCATGGAATTGCTCAACGAATTGTCATTTCAATTTCTCGTCCGTTCATGGATTTGCTCAACAAATAGTCACTATGTCCATGCGTTCAATGATACTTCTTCAACCAGGTACGAAGTAGCTCTTCTTTTCTTCTGCTTTGCTAATTGCACCAATTTCTATCATGGATATCCACCAGCAAGCTGCAATTAACAAAAAAAGAGACAATATTAATACGCTAGTGCTCAAAGAATTGTTGAGGGAAAAGGTCTATACCTGCAAATAATTGCTCAATAAATAGTCAGTCCGTTCATGGAATTTCTCAACGAATAGTCACTCCGTCCATGCTTTCAATTGCTCGTCCGTTCATGGAATTGCTCAACAAATAGTCACTTCGTCTATGCTTTCAGTGATTCTTTTCTTTTGCTTTCTTAATTGCACTCAGTTCGGTATTGGCCAAAGGGACCGAGACCTGGTAGAAGATGAGACCTCCAAATTACAGGACACGATGAGGAAGGAGGCGACGTCAAACATGTAGCATCTACTACAAGATATTATGGGGAAGTACTACAGGATAGGATGAGGAAGGAGGAGACATCTAACATGTAGCAGTTAGGAATGAGGAAGTTAACAGCTTGGACAGGATGAGGAAGGAGGAGACGTCGAATAGGTAACAACTAGATGACAGGTAGAAGCATCAACTACAATGCCTCTGCAATGCATCATAGATGTGGCAATGTTGTAATAATTTAGTTTTTTTTTCTTTTTAAAATTAATTTTAAAACCTAACAATTGCTAGGAATAAATCGCCTACCACTATGACTAATTTAGTCACATCAATCACATCGAACCAATAATAAATTTTGTTTTTTATATTTATAAAATATTTAAAATTTTAAAAAAATATAAACAAATAATTTTTATTAAATAAGAGGCAAAGAGATTGAATAATGCACCAAAATGCACTAATTATTGTAGCAAAACAGACTCAGTAATACCCGATCAATGATAGTTGACCGCTAGGGGATTGCTATAGTCCCTAGCCTAGGCAGGGACTAAAAACATAAATTGAAATTTTGTAAAGTATTGTATTTAAAATAACATAAATTGAAATTTTGTAAAGTATTGTATGTAAATGTTTATTATATCAAAAATATATATTAAGATTATATTAAACTTTAATTTTATATTAACATTATACAAATATTTATTTTAATAAAGAAATTTGAATAAACACAATATACTATCTATTTTAATATAAAAATAAATAAATTTGAATAAACACAATAACTTAGCTTAATAGTTGTGAAATAAACTCATAAATTAAACCTTATTTAAGAGGTATGCAATATTGGCTTTTGAGTCCTCAAAAGGTGGTTCGGTTGTGTTGGATATGTGTTATATTCTTCGTACTATCAAGACAACTTTTGGGTCAATGTTTTTGGCTGATGGCTTTCGACCAATGGTTAATTGGTCAATTGTTTTGGCTAATGGTTTTCTTTACTGGCAAATGGTTTTTGTTCACTGTAATCTAATTTCGGTTTAGGAATTAGGGTATTGGAGGTTAGGAGAAAATCTCTATATATATTGCATTATACATGGCTGAAAATATATTGAGAAGAAGGAGCGGAGAAGTTCAAAGAATGTTGGTTTTCCCAATTGGGTTTCTAGGGTAAATTTTTTTTTTTCTTTTTTTTAACAGGAATGGATATGTTTTGATATTAAAATTCTCGGCATAAGTGCCCATTTACATGCTTCCAAGATTTTCGGGACATCTCCCAATATTCCCCCATAACTAGATTCCACCCATCTCTAATTCTGACATATTGAAGCTTCTTAGATTCCAGAATCCCCAATAGCGACGAGATTTCCCCTAACTTAAAGACACAAACAAACTGCTAAAGCAAAAAGCAATAAAACATAAAACACTACTATGGAATTGGATCCCAATTTTCCTTATCATCCCATAATAGAGTGCTCGCTGGAAGAAGAACAACTCGATTTGCTTCCGCGTTCGCCTCTTTGTTGTTCTTTCGCAAAACATGGAAAAAGCTTAACTTTTGAAAGGAGTTAACAAGCTTTATAATTCTCATCATCAATCTAGTTAGCCGAAGATCCTTCGGACTTGAATTTTCCGCTAGAATTTTTATGAGAGTCTGAGAATCGCCCAAGATATTTGCTTCCTTGATGCCCACCTTTTGTAAAATCGTGAGACCTTTCAGCAACGCCATTGCCTCTGCTTGGGTATTAGTGTCTTGGCCTAATCCCCAAGCGTACCTGTGCTCAATTTGGCCCTCCATGTTCTTGATGACTCCACCTGCACCTGCGTTCCCCGGATTACCTTTCGCCACCCCATAGAAGAACAAAGAATAACAATCCATTTTCTTATTCCAATTGTTGAGGCTCTCTTATGACATTCTAATCTGCCAGTCTTTTTTCTTTTCCTCTTGGAAATCTGCATTGGTGAGCTGTAAACCCAGCAATCTACCCCACTCCACCTCATGAGGGGAGAGGTTTTTATCTGTGAAATTCCACACATGCTCACTCAAAAATTCTTTGAGAGTGGTTTTAATCTTAGTCAAGATCACTATAGAATTATGCGTTTTCCCTTGGAAAATCTTGTTGTTTCGCTCCAACCAAATTTGCCAGCAAGTCAGCTTTGGTAAGACCAGCCAAGCGGCCTTAAACTAATTGTTATTTGGAAGCTGTCCAGGGTAATGGTGCAACCAATTAGCATGCAGATTGAAGATGGAGGATGGAATCTTTAAGTCCGCAGAACAAAGGCTCAACACTTCACTCCAGACTTCTAAAGCGAAGGTGCAATCCAACATTATATGTTGGGTGTTTTCTTCATTTACCAAACACAATGGGCATCTAGACGGGACATGGAAGCCTTTCCTCGTGAGATTGTCTGCTGTAAGCACCCGATTATGGCATAGCAGCCAATTGAACAAGTCGATTTTGGGAATGCGTTTTTGTTTCCAAAGACTTTTCCAGAGTGCTGGGCATGGAGGAGCATAAGGAATAGCACACAACATTTTATAACCTTGCGCCACAGAGTAAGAGCCAGAATGTGACCCCCAACCTCTCTAGTCATGCTTCTCTTCAAGAGTTGGAGCCTTACCTTTAAGCCTGGATCGAAGCTCCAGCCAAGCATCTTCAAGATCGCTCAGCAAATCCGGCTTCATCCATTCCAACCAGACTTTGTCTTTCCAATTAGAAATATCCCACAGAGAGACCAAACCTGCGTTCTTCATCCAACAACGCAAATCCTAAAGCTCGTGAGCATCCGCTAGGGGAGCATCGTTCATTATGCGATACTCCCAAAGGTCTATAGATTTACCATTCCATGGGACCCAATACAAGTTGTCATGTATGAGCACTTGGGCCTGCACGCACAATTTGTGGATTTGCGATCCATTAGCTGATTGAACAAGTTTGTCAAGGCATCGTTTTCTTGGTCCAACAAATTACTTCTTCCAGAGAACACGCTGAGCCCAACCGGCCTTAGGGGCAACCTGCCTCCAAATAATTTTGGCTCCCAGCGCTAAATTTTGCAATCTCAGGTCTTTGAAGTTCAAACCTCCCTCTAAGATTGGCCTGGTGACTTTGTCCCAATTGACAAGCGACAATCTATTTCTGTTTTGTTTTCCACCTTTCCAAAAGAAGTTTCTTATTATGCCTTCCATTTTTCTTAGAATTCCAAGAGGAGCTATCATAAGCGAAGTTTGGTAAGTTGGGAGACTGTTCATTACCGATTTAATGAGCACAGTCTTCCGTGCAAGATTCAACCAAGAAAAACCCCAAGCCTACAATTTACATTTAAACTTGTCAAGGAGGGGAATCCAATCCTTACCTGAGGGATTTTTCTGAGAGATAGGCAGTCCAAGATACTTGAAGGACGTCCATTGAATGGAACCGGCAAAGCCCTAGCATCTGGCAATAACATTCAGTTCAGTTTGAGGCACATAAATGTGACACTTCCCAGCATTCAAACTGCTGCCCGAGGCCACGCAGAACTCATTCACCACCAATTTAAACTTATAGGCAGTGTGAGTAGAAGTTGCCCCAAGGATAAGGGAATCATCTCCAAATAAGGCATGATTGATTTCTTTTACTACTCTAACTATTTGAAAACCAAAAATGTCCTGATTTGATCTTCTTTTTTCCAGGATGTAGCTTAAGGCAGAGGCTTGGAGGACAAAGAGCAAGGGGGAGAGCGGGCATCCTTGCCTTAACCCTCTTGAGGCTTTAAAAAAATCTGTTGCTCTCCCATTCACCAATGGAGCAATCCATGGCTCGGAAATGCAGGCACTGATCCAACTAATGAGGCCAGACCCAAAACCAAGCTTATGCATGACTTCAAACAGAAATGAGTGCCTAACCCTATCGAACGCATTTGCAAAATCAAGCTTAACTATCGTACCTTTTTCTTTTCTCTTCAGACTTGAGTGTATCGCCTCTTGGACTAAGATTATATTATCAACGATTTGCCTTCCTTGAACAGAGCCCCTTTGGTTCTCCAGAATGACGTCTGAAAGAATCCCTTTCATTCTGCTGGCAATTACCTTTGTTATGATCTTGTATCCAATATTGCACAGGGAAATGGGTCTGAACCTATTGAAGGAATTTGCACCCTTCTCTTTCGGAACGAGGGCTAGAAAAGTGGAGTTTGTGCTGCCCCCAATTTTCTTACAGTCTTGGGATTTTAGAATCATTTTATGAAGATCTTTTTTCACAAACTGCCAACAAATTTGGATAAAGTTTGTCGTGAACCCATCCAGGCCTGGGGCTTTATCTGGACTCATGGCAAACAAGGTAGCCTTTATTTCTTTCCTAGTGACTTTAGCCTCTAACTTCTTATTCATTATAGTTGTGATTTTAGAAGGTATCTCATCTAGAAACTTATCGCTGCATCCCTACAGCTTTGCTTCACTGAATAGACTTTTAAAATGGTTGAAGGTAGCCTTTTTAATACTTGGAAAATCACCATAAGTTTGGGTGTCATCCTTAATTTCTGAAATAGAGTCTTAGGCTTGCTTGTGGAAAAAATAAGTGTTTCTATCTCTAGATTTCAACCAAAGGCTTTTGGATTTTTGCCTCCAGTATTCCTCCTCCTGTCTACAAGTGTTTTGAAAATTTTGTTGTAGCTCTTCCTCCCTTTTTAAAGTCTCACTCAATATTTCTGCCTCTTCCATGTAGACTTGATGATTCTCAAGAGCTGATTGGAAATTCTTTCTTTCCTCCACATGACTAGGGACGGTTTTAGCCCAACTTTTCAAAGCTATTTTCACTCTTCTCAACTTCTCCTCCCAAACGAAAAATGGGGAACCCATGATCGACATCTTCCATATTTCTTCAACCCTTTCCAAGAAGCCCTTTTGTTTTATCCATAAAGGACTAAATCGAAAGGGGATAGGGCCTAAATTCATTTGGGTTGAGAAAAGCAGCTTTATAGGTTTATGATCCGAAGTGCTACTAATGAGAATGCTCATTTTCGTATCAAGGCCAGGAAGAAGGTAGGAACTTTGAATGAGAAACCTATCTAATCTAGCAGCAATATACCCAGGGACCACCCGTTTATTTGACCAGGTGTGCTTACCTCGGCAAGGCTTGATGTCGAGAAGATCCTAGTCATGAATAAGATCCTCCACCAACTCTCGAGTCAGATCTCTCACAATACATCCCCCTCGCTTTTCGCCCTAACCGAGGGAAATGTTAAGATCCCCTGCAATTAGAATGTTTTCTAGATCCTCCCCATCTGCCATGTCTCTCAAAGAGTCCCAACAATATTTCTTTTCCCCTGCATTTACCAAAACGTAAACATTGAATAAACTGAAAATCTCCTTCGAATCTTGAAGTTGAAACTTTGTGAACAACTAATGAACATTTTGTTTTTCAGCTATCAAATTGAGTTTGGAAGCATTCCAAAGAGTGCCCAAACCTCCCGAGGCCCCTCTGGCTAAGACCGCCTGTATCTTGCCTTTATTCCATAAATTTTTGTTGCTTTGAAGGAAGTAGTTTTCCTCTAGTTTTGTCTCCTCGACTAGCATTATGTATGGGTTTTATGTCATGATTAGACTCCTCATGGCTTCTTCTTTCATCTTACTCCCCAAACCTCTACAGTTCCAGGAGATCACATTCATTATTTATTTTTGTGAGAGTGAGGGCCTCCCTTGGAGCCCTGTCCCTGGTTTCTTTTCATCTTTGGGGTTTGAGCCAAAAGTTTTTCCAAAGTAGGCTGGCTTCCCTCCACTTTGTCTTTATATGTTTCTTTTTCTCTCTTCTCCATGGTTGACATCCTTCCCCTTGTCGATCTTCTGACCGTGGATTGAGAGTCTCCTATCTCTTCTTCCTCCTCAGATTCTTCCGAACCTTGACTTTCCACCTCACTCACTGTGTGCTTATCTTTGGTACTTTTTGTTTCTCTTTCCCCCTGCCTTGGATCCTTTGTCGCTACATCCTCAGTAGGCTCCTTGTCTTTAGTCCTTGCAGTCTCTGTCTTCTCCCTCTGAGGTGGGTCCACTTCAGGGATTTCTTGTGAAGCTGAGCCAAGGGCCCCGAACATGTTTTCTGGATCTTTTGGCGGGAGGTTTTTTTGGGACGCGTTGTTACCTTTTGACTGGTTTCCTTTGCTCTTTTCATGTCCTGCCGGATTAGAGGCCTTTGGGTTAGCTTTGGACCTCTTGACCTGCTTCCATCCTTTCTCTTTCTCCTTAACCTCCTCACTCTTTTTTGGGCAATTTCTAGCAAAGTGGTCGTATTCGTGGCACCCCCGACACTTAAATGGAAGTTGTTCATAATCCAGTTTCTGGATATGAGACCATCTTTCGACCTTAATTTTGATAGCCTCCGGTATCCCTACTTCAAGATCCACCTCCACAAAGATCCGTGCACAGTCGTATTGGTCTTTATTGTTTGCTATGTCAATAAATTTGCCCAACGTATCCCCTATGTGTTTCAAAGAGTCCCAGTTCCAGCAGTGTATTGGGAGATTAGGCAATCTGACCCACACTGGAACTGCTGATGGAACATCCTCTACTGGGTCGAAATCCAGAGTCCACTTATTCAGATAAAATCCTTGAGGCCCCATAAAATATGGGCCATTCCTGAAGATCAACTCCTTATCCTCTTTGGAGGTGAATTCGAATAAAAAGTAACCTCTGCCCAGGAAATAAGAAGTGACATTATGGTTGATCAATGGCTTCCATTTTTTTATCACCCAGGTTTTCGTGGCTTTGGGAGATGGCCACAGGCTAGTGAACTGCCCCACAAGCGCTCGCTCAGACATTGTCAAGGGAACCTGAATAGAATGATCTGGTGGGAGAGATACCTCCGACATTTCTTTCACTCTTTTGACAAATTTCGAGGCTCCAGTCTTCTTCTTCTTGGGCAGAGAGTCAATCAACGAGCTGAAGGCAACTGCGTTTGTCGAAGGCAAGGGAGGAGGGGGAGGAGAGGAGGCCCGAGGCAAGCCCTACTCCTCCATGGCTGTGGCAACCCTAGAAGCAGCAGGCTACAACGCACGGGATTGTCATCTTGGAGTGCTTACAATTCTAGGGTAAAAATATTTGAGTACTGTGTTTGAATGTCATTATTTACTTTTTGTATTTTTACTGCGGAATATATATGCATTATTTACTTAATAGGTTTAAAACTAACATTTGATATCATAGTAAGAATTTGGCTTTAGGGGGACACCTTTGTTGCTAAAGGTTTGGCTCGTTTTGGGCCCGTGATAGACTTGTGATAAACTCTTTCAGTGGGAGCTCTGGAATGGTAATTCTTGTATTGAAAGAATGACGAGCAACTTTAGAGTGGAGATCGAGAAGTTCGATGGATAAAATTTTGAACTGTGGAAGCTCAAGATGGAGGATCTTCTAGTGGATAAGGAACAATGGGTTGTTGTAGACCCACGTACGAAGCCTTTTGCTATGTCATAAAAAGATTGGGAAAAAATAGAAAGAAGGGCAAGGCTTATTATTCGCCTTTGTCTCTCAAATTCCATATTGTTGAATTTCTCTGGAGGAGACACTGCAAAGAAGTCATGGGAAAAGTTAGGGAAATTATATAAGTCAAAGTCCCTGGTAAATAAGTTGTTTATGCGAAATAAGTTTTTTCATCTTAGAATGGAAGATGGAAAATGTGTGACAAAGCATCTAAATACTTTCAATAATCTGGTAAGTCAACTTATCTCTATTCATATTGAATTGGAGGAAGAAGATAAGTGTATTACCTTGTTATGTTATGTACCAGACTTTTAGGATAACTTGGTTGTAGCAATAGGAAGTACCACTCAATGGTCTACATTAAATTTTGAGGATGTTGTTGCATCCTTGTTATCAAAAGAAATGAGAAGAAAATCAATGGGAGAGCATACAACAGATGCTCTAACAGTAGGGGGTCATTCCAAATAAAGAAGAAATAAGTTTACAGGAGGGAGATGTAAATCTAGAAGCGGATCTAAATCTCTAAGGGATAATTTAAAGAAAGTACGTTGGAAATGAGGTAAATGAGGGCATTTTAAGAACTGTAAATCAAGAAGTGCTGAGAGAGGTAAAGGGCCAAATGATACCACTTCTTTAGAAGGGAATTCCTCCTCAGAAGAAGGAGGGGATGTGTATTTGGATTCTACAAGTACACAATAAAAAAGTGAGGTATGGTTCATCATTTCAAGTGCCTCTTTTCATATGACTGCTAATAGGGAGTGGTTCTGTCAATATGAAAAGTGTGAGGGTGATGTCTTCCTAGGAGATGATTGGCCAACCAAAATCACAGGATGTGGGAGACTCAAGTTGCAGTTGAAAGACAAAAGGGTTAGAACTCTTCCCGGGGTTTTACATATTCCAAATCTAGCCAGGAACCTAATATTGGTGGGTAAGATGGTTGATGTAGGTGTACATGTATTTGAAAATGACAAACTCAAAATGGTTCAAGGGGCAATGGTGTTGATGATAAGAGTTTGGTGTGGAATTCTATATAAGCTATCAGGAAGCATTGTCATTCATGGGTGTAACAGTACTATTGTTCTTGAAGAGAAAAATGAAGAATCCATAGCCCTTGCTTACTTTGGAGATAATACAATGCTTTGGCATCAAAGATTCAGACACATCGGAGAGAAGGGTCTGCGATTTATTACAAGGTAAAGGTATGGTTGAAGGTATGACTGGATGTGCATCATATTTTGATTTCTATGAACATTGTTTATATGGGAAGAAGAATGAAGTGAATTTCTCTTATGGCTCTTTGAGTGCAAGATAGATCCTAGAATTGATACATAGTGATATGTTTGTTCATGTACATGTTCCATCACTAGGAGGATCTCTATACTATGTTTCATTCATAGAGGATTTCTCGAGGAATACATGGTTGTATTTCTTAAAGAAGAAATCAAAGGTTTTGAACAAATTCAAGGAGGTAAAAGCCCTTGTGGAAAACCAAACTGGAAAAAGGATAGAAGTGTTGAGAAGGGATAATGGAGGTGATTTATGTGGCAAAGAATTTGAACAGTTTTGTAAGTTGTGTGGTATATAATGACATAATACTATTCCATACACACATCAACAAAATGGAGTGCAAAAAGGATGAATAGGAAACTAATGGAAAAATCAAGGAGAATGCTTAGTGATGTAGGATTAGCGGAGAAATTCTAGGTGGAATTTATTGCCACAACATGTTATCTAGTAAATCGATCACCCACTTCAGCACTGGTCGATAAGACTCCACATGAGGTATGGTTTGGTAAGAAACCTCTTATTTCACATCTTAGAGTATTTGGGTGTAATGCTTTTGTGCATGTTCCAAAGGAAAAGAGGAGCAAGATGGGAAATAAGGAAAATAAATGTATCTTCATCGATTACAAAGATGGAGTGAAAGGTTACAAACTATGGAATCCTATAACAACGAAAAAAATGTACAGTTGAGATGTGGTCTTCAAAGAAATTGAGAGCACTTCCAAGAATGAAGGTGAACCAAAAGAACCTGAACCAGAGAAAGTGGAGTTTGAGATAAAGAATGAAGGATCTAAATCATTTGAGGAGGTAGAATCATCTGAATCAAATGATGAGGTGGAACCACAAACTCCGGTTTTGAGAAGGTTTGTTTGTGCAAGGAGACCTCCTGCAAAGTATAGTCCACATGATATCCATTCTTCTTTTGTTCTATCATGTATTAACAATGAACCTAGATTTGTTATAGAGGCAAATTTTTTTGAAGAGAGCAAACTTTGGAAGAAGGCCATGGCAGAAGAAGTGGAGGCCTTGGAGAAAAGTAAGGCCCGAGATTTGGTTGAATTTCTTGATGGAAGAAAACTTGTTGGTAGCAAATGGTTGTTCAAAAGAAACTAAATGCAGTAGGAAAGGTTGAGAAGTACAAGGCTCGCCTCGTAGCAAAAGGTTATTCTCAGGTAGAGGGGATCAACTTTGGAAATATTTTTTCTCCTATTGCAAAATTGACTTCCAATAGATTTCTATCATCTCTTACTACAACATTTGATCTCGAGGTAGAGCAAATGGATGTAAAAACAATGTTCCTACACGGAGACTTGGAAGAAGAAATATACAAGAAGCAATGTGAAGGAATTACAATAAAGGGTAATAAGGAGCTGGTTTGTAAGCTAAGGAAGTCCCTTTATGGTCTAAAGTAGTCTCCTAAGATGTGGGACCAAAAGTTCGACGCATTCATACTAGGATTGGAATTTGTGAGAAGCAAGGTTGATCACAATGTATATTACAAATGAGTTGGTGAACATTTTGTGTATGTAGCGTTGTATGTCAATGACAGGTTGTTGGTTGGAAACATCATGAAGGTTATCAAGGAGGTGAAATCACAGTATCCTCCAAGTTTGACATGAAGGATATTAGTAATGCTAATTTTATCACGGGGATGGAGATTAAGAGAGATCGTGTAGGCAGGAAACTCTGGTTGAATTAGAGAAAACACGTTGAGACAATTTTGCACAAGTTTAATATGAAGGAATGCAAATCGGTAAAGGTCCTTATTCCTATAGGTGCAAAGTTATCCGCATAACAATGCCCTTAGATTTCAAAATATGACAAATACATACCTCATGTTCCTTGTGCCAATATTGTTGGAAGCTTGATGTATGCCATGGTATGCACTAGACGAGACAATGCCCATGCAGTGGAGTTTTGAGCATGTATATGTCAAAACCGGAAAAGGAACATTGGACAACTGTAAAAAAGGTTTTCTGGTATTGACGTGGCACCAAAAATTATGCAATATGCTATCAAGGAAGACCTAGATGAGACATAGTGTTAGATGTACATGGCTTTGTTGATGTTGACTAGGTTGGAGATCTGGATCATAGAATATCTACACGTGGTTGTGTTTACAATGCTTCAAGGAGCTATCAGCTAGATGAGTGAGAAACAAGTTGTAGTTGCACTATCATCTACAAAAGTTGAATACATGGTAGCCACTCATGAAAGTAAAGAGGTTCTATGGTTGCAAATGTTGTGTTCAACAAATGGGTTTGAACAACAACCCGTGAGGTTGGATCATGACAATCAAAGTGAAATCTTCCTCGCAAAGAACCTTGATTATCACTCCAAAACGAAGCATATTGATGTGCAATACCACTTTGTGGGAGACATGATCGAAAGAAAGAAAGTATAGTTGGAGAAGGTTAACACCTTGCAAAATGTTGTAGATTCATTGACAAAGTCTATGAGCACTGAGAAGTTTTCTTTGTGTAGAGAGGCAATGGGCATTTGTGCTCTGGATTGCTAACTTGATAAAAATAACGTGCCCCTATATATACAAAGAAGACAACAAGTGTGAGAATGTTGGATATGTGTTATATTCTTTATAGTATCAAGGTGAGTTTTGGGTCAATTTTTTTGGCCCATTGCTTTCGGACAATGGTTTTGTGGTTGATGGTTTTCAACAAATGGTTTTTTGGCTATTGATTTTCTTTATTGGCTAATGGTTTTCTTTATTGGCAAATGATTTTTGTCCATTGTAATATAAATCCAGTTTAAAATTTGGTATCGGATGTTGGACAAAATCTCTATGTATATTGTATTATACATGGATGAAAATATAATGACAAGAAGGAGCAGAGAAGCTCAAAGAATGTAGGTTTTCCCGATTGAGTTTCTAGGGTAAAAATATTTGTGTACTATGTTTGAATGTCATTATTTACCATTTGTTTTTACTACAAAATATATATGTATTATTTACTTTTTTTTTTCCATAAGAAAATGACGCTTTATATTATAAAGAAATATAAACAGTGCAATTACAAATAAGTTTACAATAACAGGCCTAACTGCCACATAACTTCCGAACATCCTTCCACAACGAAAAAAAAAAACAATGATGAAAGCTGGCCATCCCTTTCACATCAAAAGTATGTTCCCAGCCCCAAACAAAAAAGCTATGTCAACAGCTCTGTTACGCTACGACTTCCATAAAAATGAGAGATGCAGTCAACCCATTCACAGGTAAATGGAAAACTGTTCCCAACCCAATTCAAAATCAGTCTCAACAATACTTTTAACGGGATTATAAAAGGCTGCTCCCCACCTCCAGCAGAGTGATCTGTTCACAACACAACTGTCATTTGAAGAAAGCAAGTCCCCTATCATAGAAACCCACTTCTGAGATAAACAAGTAACAGATCCAACTGTTGCCAAATATCAGAGAACTCTAATATAAATTTAAAAACATGTGTGGCCCTTCATGGCCACCTTCTACCTAAAAGTATTCAATGAATCTTGGAGCCTTTATCAAAGCCATTTTTGATAATCTGTCAGCCTCAGTGTTATCTTCCCTATAGATATGCTCAAAAGAACTTTTTTGGAAGTGTTTTAAAAGTTCTGATACTATTTCCTTCCAACAATCCAGTGCTATCACTTGAAGGTTGCCCTTCCCTCTCAACCAATCTATAATTAACTTAGAATCCCCCATAACCGAAAGCTTTGAGATAGAAAAGCGAACCGCCAGAGTTAGTAGAGCCCAAGCTCCCATCATCTCAACCCTATTATTTGTTCCGAGCCCACAGATAACTAGCCAATGGAAAGTTTTGTGTTCGCTAATCTTTAGCACTCCCCCCGCTCCACAACAATTTTCGGAGGAAACTGTCGCTCCATCAAACCAGCCGACTGGTCCATCCTTCACCATGCACAAAGCCCTTTTTCTAACTTTCTTTCGTTTACTTTGAGATCTTGAATCCACCCAATATAATAAAGACAAAATCATGACTTTCTGAACAGATGGCTCCCTATTTTCAAAGATTGCCAGATTTCGCTCTTTCCAAATAATCCAACAAATATGAAAAGGAAGAGTGAGATAATCTGGGTACAAAAATCTCCATTTTTTGAATCGCTCATTCATGGAATCTTCCGTCCAAGCCCCCAGAAAGTTTAATTTAAAAAAAACCCTTTCCCACACAGATCGAGTGAAGTGACAGTCTGCAAATAAATGATAGATGGACTCCCGGTTCATATTGCATAGTATGCACCAGCCCAGTCCTATGAACCCTCTTCACTACAATATTTCCCAGGTTAATAGCTTATTCTCGATCATCAACTAGTTAAATAACTTGAGTTTTAGTGGGACTTCCCCAGGACCTGAGTGCTTTTCTCCATCCACCTATCTCTTTATTTTGCTTTATATTTTCAATCGCCTCATAAATGTTTTTGACCGAAATCCTCCCTGATGTATCTCCGCTCGTCCACATGAGAGTATCGATTTTCCTCCTCAGCTGCACGCCCAGATTTAATATCATATCCTTGCAATTCTTCCATTCTACAACTAATGGTCCCTCAATGCCCAACTCATTACAGGTAATCCAATTTTTCCCCATCGCTCCCGACCTGGGCTGTCTGCTCGCCTGATTTAAAAAATAGATTCCTTGCTGATTTAGAATTTATCTTAGATCATTCAATAGCCTAGCTTTTCCCCCCGTCCCCAAGATCTAATCTTTTCCAAGCAATATTTGTTCCCCCGAGCCCGGACACCATGCCAGCCAGTGTAAAATAATGTAGAGACTTTTATGAAGGTGTCTCCAAGTCGGAGATCCTCTTGCTCCTTCTAGTTGAGCCAAGCGCAGCCAACTTGCCATTGATTATGTAAAGATATACTTTGATTTAAGAACACGATGCCAAAGTCCATCATACATCAGCGCCCTCCATAAAGTATTAACCGCCATCACTTTGCTGAAACTATCCATGTTTCGCAAGCCCCATCCACCAAACTTTCTCGGGCGTGCAATATGCTGCCAATTGCAGAGATGAATAGCCTTCTTTTTTTTATTCCCATTCCATAGGAAATTGAATACCATTCGACGAATTTTTGTTAGAAAAGACATGGGGATATTTGCCAAAGCCAGCCAGTTTACTGGCTGGCCTTAATCAGAACTAGACGACCACCTAAGGTCAACCATTTATTGCACCAATGGCTGATGCGCTTTTCATATTTTGCTACAAGCCAATCCCACTCCTTCACTTTATACCTGCCAACCTTTAAGAAATAACCAAGGTAATTAAAACCAGTAGATAACTCATTTAAATTAAAAGGGAAGATAGTCTGAATAGAATCCAAAAACTCCTGTTGTGCACCTGAGTGATAAAAAGCCGATTTCTGGGCATTTATCATAAGTCCCGTTGATATACAAAAGTTGTTGAGAATCCTGTGTATCTCGGCCCATTCCGGGATCATGGCTTTTGATAATATCAGGATATCATCTACTAAAAGTAAATGGATAATCCAGATTAACCTGGAGACCTTGATTCCAGATAAGAGGTCATCTTCTTGTCCTTTCTTTAGTGCTAAACTCAAACTTTCCAGAATCAGGATAAAGAGCAACGGGGATAATGGGCACCCCTGCCTGAGACCCCAACCACTTTTGAAGAAATCCGTTGGTTCACCATTGATTAAGACTGCAAAAGTCGCTGATGATATGCAACCCATAATCCACCTGGTTATCCTCAAACCGAATCCACATTGAAGAAGTACCAATCGTAAGAAGTCCCAGCTGATACAATCGTAGGCCTTTTTCAAATCAAATTTTAGAATGAGTGCTTGGAGCTTTTTTCTTTTATACTATGAAGGCATTCCTGGGCTGTCCCAATGGCATCAATAATTTGTCTGCCTTTAGGAACCCAAACTGTTCCTCAAATAGGGTTCTTGATAGAATTGGTTTTATACAATTAGCAATTATTTTCGATATGACTTTGTAACAGAGATTACACAAGGCGACCGGCCTAAAATCGCCAAAAGACATCGGTCCACTTACCTTTGGAATAAGTGCAATAAACGTTGAATTTATGGAGCTATTCACTGCACCAGAGAGTCTTGATTCCTCGATCGCCTCCACTAGGTCATCTGAAATCAGATCTTAAAAAGACAAGAAGAACTCCATTGTCCAGCCATCTGGACCGGGGCTCTTGTCTTTTTTAAAGCCCCTCATAACCTCAAATACTTCCTCCTTTGTGCATTATTTTTCTAACATCATTAAATCCTCCTCATTAACCATCCTTTGATACCGGCGAACACAAGCAATCTGCTCCACGATCCCATTGTGTAGAGATTCTTTATAGAAAGAGCTGAAGTAATTTACAGCTTCTTTCTTGATGTCCTCTCGTCCAGTATGAGTAACATTCCTTTCATCTATTATCTCCCACAGAAGTTTTTTGTTCCGTCGGTAACTAGCAAATCAGTGAAAATACTGTGTATTCTTATCACCTGATTTAATCCATATTGCCCTGCTTCTTTGCCGCCAATGCTCCTCTTCAGCCACCAATAACTTGTTCCTATTTTCTTCAAGGGTTTTTAACCGGTCCAAGGGAAAGTCTTTTAGCGGATTCTCTGTACTCTGTTTTATGAGAGACGTAATCTCCCCTTCCAATTTTGCTAAAGTCTTTTTAGAAGATTTTTTTTTCCCACTAACCAATGTTTAACTTTTCTTTTTAGAAGTCCTAACTTCTTTACTAGTCTTGCCTGAGCTCCTTCCAGTCCTAGCTCCTGCTGAGTATTCCATGCCTCTTGGACCAACTCCACAAAGGACTCATCCTTTTATAATACCAGGCTAAATTTAAAGGGGTATATCACCGGTTTGACTCCGTAGTCCAGTTGAAATATCATTGTAGCATGGTCAGATAGGAACGGATACTCAACCCACGATCGGAATTTTGATGTTTCCATTAGCAGCTCCTCAGATAGATAAACCTTGTTTAGCCTTTTCTGAATCCCCGCCACACCACTCCTCCCATTACGCCAGGTTGATCGTAACTCCGTGGGCATTATATCCACTAATAAATGTTTTGAAAAGAGATCATTGAAGAAATCTGCCAATGGATCAGTGAGTGTTGATTCCCCCCACACTTCCTCATAACTGGTGGAGAAATTTAAGACTCCAGCTAGAATTATATTCCTCAAATCAAGGAGACCCATTGTTTCCACAGTTTCCCAAAACTGTCTGTGATTTGCACATGGAGCATAAACATTTAACAAGCTGATCCTTTTCCCATCTGGTAGATGCAAACCTGTCAGTACGATGCCACCTGCACATAGATAAGGATTTAGTTCCAAAATATAAGGATTCCAGGCCACTAGAAGACCTCCCGATTTCCCAGCTGAACTAACTGCATTATACATCCAAGAAGGACACAAGGATAACAAAAACTTTCGAGCCTTTTCCTCATCAACTAGAGTTTCTTGAAGGAAGATAAGATCTGGTTTTGTAGACTCAATCAGTCTACGCATGGAAGGTAACTTTAGGGGACCTCCCACCCCTCTAATATTTAGGGAGATGAGGAACATGATTTTCCCCTAGCTAGGGCTTTCCTTCCTCTGAGTGCTCCTAAATCCAGTGTATTTGACAATGTATCTTCTGATGTTGAGGGTCGATTCCCTTTCTTCTTTCATGCACTTCTTGTTTTTATAGGAGAACATTCAAAGCCTAAACCTCTCGACCAGGCTAGTTTATTCCTCTGTGACTCCAATTCAACTTCTGGTTCCTTTTCATTATTACACCCCGAACTTTGCACAGGATCCGATCCCCAAAAAGTTTGTCATGGAATGGGGCTGGTAACCTTGGATGGCTGGCTAAGAGAGGTATTTAAGGACTTATTTTTCGGCTCTAACAATGTATTTACAGGGTGTGTTTCCTGTAACTCCTCTCCCAATGTCAACACAATCAGTGGGTAAAAGCTATAACTTATCAATAAGTGGTACAAATGTTCAACCTAATTTTTTTATATATAGATTTTTTCATTGTCATGTCAATAATAATATGGCATAATATTGATTAGTTATGGAAATGAAGATATAGTTATGGGGTACTTTTGGTTTTTTCCTCAAACCAAAGTTGTTAGATTTCACCCCAATAAGCATATCGATTATTTTAAACTCGATCTTCTTGGAAAGTTTTCTAAAGTTGACTTTGGCTAGGTTAAAAAAGGCATCATCACTTTGGTGAGAATGTGTGTTGAAGCCAACTTAAACAAATGATTAGTTGATAATGTCACGATATGGTATAATGGCCATCGATTTATTAGTAAGTGGTACAAACGTAAAGATAATTAAATTTGTTTTATAGATATTTCGTTATCATATCAATAATATGACATAATAATGATTAGTTGTGGAAATGAGAACATAGTTATGGGGTAATTTTGTTTTTTTCCTCAAATCAAAGTTGTTAGATTTCATCCAATAAGCATATCCATTATTTTAAACTTGATTTTCTTGGAAAGTTTTTTAAAATTGACTTTGGCTAGGTAAAGAAGGCACCATCACTTTGGCAAGGTGTGTTGAAGTCAACTTGAACAAACAATTACTTAATTACTTGATAATGTCATGATATGGGTCCGAGGTCTTAAATTGTGAGAATGTTTTTCATTGTAGGATTTATCATCAGTCCATCCATAAAGGATTACATAAAACAAACATCGAAGATGGTGATCAAAGCATTAAAACTTTTAAAGTCAATGCCAAAAATGAACATAGAGTGATGAGAGTTGTCACTTTGGCTATATGAGGGTTGTGAGGTTTATAATTGTTCTGGTTGATAACTCTTTATGTAAGATAAAACGACATTATGAATTTAACAAGTCAAATTTCAAGAGGAAACTATATTTTCATTATGTTAAGGAATTTGGATTCAACATCAATTACAAATTCATTTACAAATTAAAAAGAAATTAAAAAAAAAAAAAAAAAAAAAAAAAAAA
>ML777397.1:856110-866435 GCA_009831015.1 Picea engelmannii | reverse complement strand
TCATATTTTAAAATATAAGAAACATTGAGATGTTTTTACTTTTTTAATTATTATAAAGATCATGGGAAGTACAGATCTGCATTCTTTTCGAATGACTAAGGAAATGTCTGAATATTATTTATATAAGTCGTGCAGACACTAACAAGTAAAGTTTTCAAAGGCAGTACATGCAGCGTGCTGCCCTTGTTATATTTTGTGTTGACAAATGATGAGAAGATGAGTTGTTAAACATACAATATATTAAACACACACACACACACACACACACACACATATATATATATATATATAAGGGATTGTTGATCAAAATTATTATATATGTTAATTGCATATCTCTTGGTATGAGTTTTGCCATGTATTTCATGGAATCAAAATCAAAGTCTTTATGATCAAGATACACATACTTTTGTCTATAAGTTCAATGGAGGTATTACAAGAAGAAATATGAAAAATGTTCTAAATGACATGTTCTCTCCTCCCCTTTCCCTTTACGTTTATTCATTATGTTCTCTCATTTTATACTTAGTCATTTTTCCCATTTGTCTCCTTGCTTTTATATTCCCCTTACCATTTTCCACACATAACCATTTTTCCTTATTCCTTTCCACGTTCTCATTCATTTCCCTTTTCCTTTATTTTCCCTTTTTTTTTCCCTTTCCACTTTCATTATCCATTTTTTCCATTTCTTTCTTTTCCCCCTTTTCTTTTCCCAAATTTCAGGTAATTCCTTTTATTTCCCATATATTTCTTTTCATTTTTCATATTTTCCAGTATATACTTTCCATACTTAGTTTTATTTCCTATGGCTTAAGTGATATTCCTTAACAGTATGGTTTATCTCTGTTACCCTCACAATGCACTTTGACTTCAACCACCTTCATAATACACACAACTCTTTTACTACTCTTTACTATGCAACTTCTCCAACACTTAGCCAAATATATATGAGTTACCGCGGGTTCACAGGTTGGTGAGGGTTGGTGATATTTATTTCATATGTTATATGCAAGTCCGATCGACCGATTATCAAGACTTTGAATATTTTACAACTATTTACCTATCATCTCCACTTCACCTACACTTAGAAATTTTCACACTCATTCCTTACTATGTATTACCGCCGGTCCGCGATGATTTCCTCACCTACCTCTGCATTCACGTAAACCCGCCAACCCGCCATATTATTTTACTAATATTTTTCCTATACTAAGTTCTATGAGGAACATCTCCAAGTGACACATGACACTTTATTAACCAATGAGATACATCCACATGGCAGTTAAATGGATGGTGCCACATGACAACTAATTAATGGAGACACGTGACAACATACAAAAAATGACACATGGCGTGATTTTATTGGATGACATATGACAAATTTTTATTGGCAGATTGTTGGCCTACCAAGTGATGACATATGACAACATTTGGTTGGGTGACTGTTACCCATGATTTTGGTCGTCATGATGATGTATTGATGATGGTGTACTCAGGCTCTTCATTGGAACTTTCTCCTGAGAAAAGTTACCTTCATCTCTTTCCAGAAATCACATTTTTGAGGAATGTTCGCAGCCTGCCAGTATATTTGCCTGTGAGAATGCATGATTCTCGCAGGCTGCCTTAAGCCAGGGTGCGAGAAGTTCGCACTGTGTTGAACTGCTAGGGTGCGAACTCTTTCTAAAGAAGGGAAAAAGATGAATTCTCAAAGCTTCTAGAAGGGAATCTTCTAGAAGGATGAGATGGCATTCGAATGGTTATCCTAGTATTGGATTCCCTGATATT
This sequence comes from Picea engelmannii, assembly GCA_009831015.1. NCBI lineage: Eukaryota > Viridiplantae > Streptophyta > Pinopsida > Pinales > Pinaceae > Picea > Picea engelmannii. Next base: position 864,653 of record ML777397.1, on the reverse strand, counting down.
TTGGGATCATTCTTATCCAAGTAACTAATTCATTCTCTCTTATATATTGAGGGAATTCTCATGGAAAAAGTTAGAGGCAAGAAAGCAAGCAAATTAGGAGAATTGGTGAAAGACTGTGTGAAGGACTGATGCTACAGCAATTAGGAAACTCCAACAAGTTTATCAAAAGTGGTTGAGCTTCTTCATGCAAGTGAGCAAGTGTGTGTGTCGAAGCCAAGGGCCATCGAAAGAAAGTTTGCAACATCAAGGCTCAGGTTGTAATCTTTACTTTCCATCAATATGATACAATAATATGTCCCTTTCCCATAAAGCTAATTCCACTTTATTGTATAACTCGATCATATGCATAGATTGACTGTTGAATAGATTGTGCTTTCTTCACTTTGGTTGGTTTGTGTTGTCTTGGATTTTAAATGATCCTATTCGTCACTCTCCCCAATGGCCTGTTATTCCAGCCAAGCTTCCATCAGACATCCCTAAATTCGACGACAAAGTGGGAGAGGACCCGAATAATCACGTTATGACTTTTCACCTATGGTGTTCATCCAACTCATTGATGGATGACTCTATTCGTTTACGTCTTTTTCAACGAACCCTTACCGGTTCTACTGCGAAGTGGTATATTGAATTGCCATGAGGTTTCTTCTCTGATTTCAACACCCTAGCTATGGCTTTCCTTACACATTACCAGTTACCGATCCGTTATGATACCGGGATTGAGATTTTGACTTCCTTCAAACAGACTAAAGGCACTCATATATCTGATCATATCCATGAGTGGCGAAGACGTCGACGTCTCATTAAACTTGAACTCCTCGATCAATTACTGGCAGAATGGTTTACAAAATCCTTTGTGAACGAAATTGGTAAGGACATTGCCATGGGTGGCGTTGTCACGGACGAGCAGGCTATAAGTCGTGCTCAATATCTTAATCTCGTTTATTCGCAAACGGGAACACTTTACGATTTGCTACCTGAATTACCTTGTCCTGGTACTTCCAGCACTTCAACTGCTCCAACTGCCTCGCATGCAGCTGACGGTGTGATTAGTATGGCCCAAGCCCACTCACATTATGTTTCAAGCACAACCCCTAAATCTGCTTCTTCTAATGTTCAAAATGCTCCATCTCCTGCTACTCCCACCGGTAAAACTTCTGAGGTCAATGCTATCCAATCTACCCCAGCCAGTAAAAACAAATCTAAAAAGGGGAGAGGAAAAAATAAGGAGGGAAAAAATAATAATCAAGCAGAGCAAACTAAAACCACTCCTGTTGAAGATCGGGATAAGCGCAAACCATGATACCCTTGCCTTATCTGTGGTGACGATCACTACACAAAGGATTGTCCACGACATGCCGAGGTCACGAAGTTCCTTTAAAGCGCTCCAAAACCATCTACACCGGCTATCTTGTCCCAACCCTTCCCGTCTCAACAACAGGCTCAGTTGGTCATTCAAGACCAACCCTCCTCTTCTACGACATCATACGTTCTGATGTGTACTGGTGATTCTAAGCAGAATAACGTTGCACTCACGACTAGAGCCAAAGAATATACTCCATCTAAGGAGATGGTTGATGATGTACCTCCTACATTGGTCCAACCATCTCCCGCGACTCCACCTACAAACGGTCCTCTTCATCTCGAACGACCGAGCCTTGATACAGTTCTGCGACCACCCCCAAAAGGTGTCGTTAGGAAATTGGCTTTCAATCCTCATGCTCGTGCGGCCCAGAACTACAGCATTGTTGAAGATCTGGCCCAGACACCTTCAGCGATGTCAGCTCTTGAAGTCCTTCAGTCTTGTCCTGCACAACGAAAGGCACTGTTGAAAGATATAGGTGGAATTGACCCGACAGATACGAATCTTATAGTCTTTGACTTGGATGATCACATTCCATGGTTACCCCCTCAACTCGCGTTCCAGATACAGGTTGTTGTCTCTCACAAGAACATTTGCCGAATTGTTATCGACGAGGGTGCCTCAATGTGTGTAATGTCTTTTGCTTGTTGGAAAGCCATTGGCTCTCCTCCCTTGAATGAATCACAAAACACTCTTAAAGCCTTCAATGGCTCTGGTTTTAAGCCTTACGGTGTTTTTCCTTTGTTGACCATTACCTTAGAAGGTACAATGGTCCAAGTCGAAGTGGAAGTCTTTGACGCTCCTCTTGATTATAATCTTCTACTTGGCTGTAGCTGGATCGATTCCATACGCGTCGTTGTGTCCACACTTTTTCATGTAGTACGTTTCCCTCATCAAGGAAAGGTTGTTACCGTTGACCAACTTGCCTTCTTCAACTCTGATAATCGTACTGGCAACGTGTCGTTTATTGCTAAAACCCCACCGGGTTATGAGAATGTCGGTGTCGGCCTTTTAAACGACTCCTCGTTAATGGGTACTTTCCCCATTCCATCGCTCGACGTTTCACGCCCGTCAGTTGCTTCTATCAACATGATCTCCATCGTGCCGCACGAACTTCCTGCGTCACATGACCCTTGGATTGTCCCTGACCTTGCAGATCATCGTCGTTTCGGCGACGTAATGCCGTTAAGTCCGGTTGAGTCTACTTATCAGGCCATTCAATCGACAACACCTTCTACCTCTTCTCTTGATGAATTGTCTCCCGATCCTTTTCGTGTTACTTTTCCCACTGACGAGATGATCATGTCTGTCATGGAGGACACCCCTTGGGATGATGGACATCATTGTTCCATACTTTTTCTGGAACAACAGACTCTTGAGAACTACCAACGGATTTCGACTCCGTCGACCGTTGTTGTCATTTCGACGGTTCCCGCGACTTCACACGATGTGTTTGCTGAAGGAAACTTAAGTAACATCTCGCCCACGATTCCCATTGACATATCCATTAAACCTGGGATAGTTGAAAATGTCCATATTGGAGCTTCGTGTTCTTCAGATGAAATCGTCACATATACATCTCTGTTCAAAGAATTTCGTGACATCTTCGCCTGGAGCTACGAAGAGATGCCAGGTATCGACCCTGCTATTGTTGTACATGAGATAAAGACATACCCCGGAGCTAAACCTGTCTGGCAACGCCTTCGTCCAGTCCACCCACGTAAAGCGACAACTATCAAGCTCGAAGTTGAAAAACTTCTAAAAGTCGGCTTTATTTATCCGGTGGCTCTTATAGAATGAGTTTCCAATCCTGTCCCGATTGACAAGAAAGGCGACAGTATTCGTGTTTGTGTTGATTATAGGGATATTAACAAAGCTTGTCCCAAGGACAACTTTCCTACCCCCTTCGTCGATCAGATTGTCGATGACTGCGCCGGAAGTGAAATCTTGTCTCTCATGGATGGTTTCTCCGGCTATAATCAAATTAACATTGCCCCCGAGGACCAACATAAAACTGTTTTTATTTGTCCTTGGGGTCCTTTTGCCTATAGGAAACTCCCTTTTGGTCTTAAGAACACTGGCGTGACGTTTCAACGTGCTATGTCTTATGCTTTTCATGATATTAAGCATATCGTTCAACCTGATTTGGATGATTTACCCGCTCATTCTATGCGTAGAGTCGATCACCCTTCCCACCTCCGAGCCATTTTCGTTCGCTGTCGGTTCTATCGTATACGTTTAAATCCTCATAAATGCATTTTTGGCGTGGAATCTGGCCGTCTTCTAGGTTTTATTGTTTCACGTCAAGGGATCTGGGTGGATCCTATTAAGGTCGAGGCAATTCTTAATCTCCCTCCTCCTTCTACATTGCGCCAGTTGCAAAGTTTGCAGGGGAAAGCAAACTTTCTTCGTCGTTTCATCCCTAATTACGTCGAGATCACTCGTGGTTTTACGCGGCTACTAAAGAAAGATTCAGAGTTCGTCTGGGATACCGTTGCCAACAATGCTTTTGAAGCTTTAAAATTGTCCCTAACACGAGCTCCGCTTATTTTTCCTCCCGATTACAGTCACGATTATTTCCTTTATCTTGCTACCTCGGAGTACACTATTGGCATGGTTCTCATTCAAGAGGATGATGCGCACGACGAACATGTTGTTTACTACTTGAGTCGAAGTCTCACACCAACTGAAATCAAGTATCAACATGTCAAAAAACTGGATTTGGCTGCCGTTCAAGCCGTCCAACGCTTTCGGCATTATATCCTCTCACGTAAGACTACGATGATTTCTCATTGCAACCCTATGCAACATATTTTGACACGTCAATTGCTTGGGGGCAAGTACTCCAAATGGATTGTCATACTCTAGGAGTTTGACTTGGAATTCGACCGCGCCAAGTCCAAGAAGTCATTAGTTTTTGCTGAGTTGATATGGGATTTTCCTCATTCTGCAACGGAAAATGTAGCAGTAGATTCATTACCCGATGAATCTCTTTTCCTTATTAGCATTGATGATCTTTGGTATGGGGATATCATTATATATCTCCAAACCCAGACTTTTCGGCCTGCTTTGTCTAGTATTGAACGACGTCGCATACGCTATCAAGCTTGTCAATACATTATCCTCGGGGATACTCTTTATCGTCGGGGAATTGACTCTGTTTTTCGACGTTGTTTAACATTCGACGAAGCCGAGAAAGCTCTGAATGACTGCCATTCCAGAGCATGTGGTGGTCATATGTCTGAGTATGCTACTGCCCAAAAGATCTTACGCGCAGGGTATTTTTGTCCTTCTTTGTTTAACGACTGCATTACTGTTGTTCATAAATGCCATGCCTGCCAGACCTACAATCAGAAAATTTGGTCACATCCTGCTCCTCTTCATCCAGTGGTCCCAGTTGGTCCTTTTGCAAAATGGGGCATCGATTTCATGACATGTCACCCTCACTTGGTCGAGGGGCATGGTTACATCATTGTAGCTGTTGATTACTTTACAAAATGGACCGAGGCGATGCCGACATTTGATAATACTGGAAAGACCGCAACATTGTTTCTTTTTAATCACGTCATAGCTCGTTTTGGTGTTCCCCAAGTTATCGTAACTGATCACGGTAGCCATTTTAGGAATTTTATGATGTCTGAACTTACGGAAAAGTTTGGTCTTCGACATGATACCTCAACGCCCTATTATCCACAAGCTAATGGTCAGGTCGAAGCAATCAACAAAGTTCTTATAACTATGGTTCGATGGATGATAGGAATTCATAAAACAAGTTGGCACACAATGTTGTTTTCGGCATTGTGGGCATATCGAACATCTGTCAAATCCGCTACTGGGTTTACACCTTTTCGATTAGTCTATGATGTGAAAGCCATTCTTCCTATAGAATGTGAGATACCCTCTTTGAAGCTAGTTGTAGAACTCTTACCCAATACTTCTGCTGAAGAAGAACGTCTATTGTATCTAATGCGACTAGACGAAACTCGACGTGACGCCACTCTAGTAATAGAAGCCCAGAAAAAACGTGTCAAGGCACAATATGACAAGCATGTCAAGCCTCGTGTTTTCTCTGAAGGTGATCTTGTTCTTCTCTATGAACAGGATCGAGATGTGTTAGGAGCTGGGAAATTCAAACTAATGTGGCGAGGTCCTTATATTGTTCACCGAGTTTTGGAAAAAGGAGCATATGAGCTGGTAGATTACGATGGTATCCCTTTGAGTGAACCTAGGAATGGGTTGTACTTGAAGAAGTACTATGCATAAATCATTTGTGCACAAGTACCTGTATTTTAATGTATCATACTTTGTGTGTGTTACTATAGTTTTCTTTTGTCGTTATCTGGTCTCTGCCCTTATGTGACGTTGTGTTTGATTTCCAGATGTCGGAGTTTTCGCTACCCTATATTGGCTTCGCTGATGGCGCTAGCCGTAGTACTCGGAACCTTGCGTTCGCTGCGTGGGCAATCTATGCCCCAACAAATGAACTTGTATCTTTACGAGGTGTGTGCCTCGGCCGTGCGACCAACAACATTGCAGAGTATAGCACAGTTATTGAATTATTGGTTGATGCTATCTCGCTTGGAATTCGTCATTTGGTTGTGCGTCTTGACTCGTAGCTTGTAGTACTACAGCTAAGTAATATCTACTCTATTCGAAGTCCTACTTTATTACGGGTGTATTTGTGAATTCGCCTCTTGGAACGTTATTTTGATCACATTGAATATCAACATATTCCTAGATGTTTAAATACATTAACAGATGCATTGGCTAATTATGTATTGGACAGACATTTGAATCATTTATAAATCAAACACATCAAAATTCACACAATATAAAGTAAACCGGTAGAAGTCGTCTGTATATATAACGATTAAAAGGTTTTTTACAAAAAGTTTGTCCGAAGACCAAAATGTCAAAAATTGAAGCTTATAGCTTCTACAATGTGACGTCATGGATGACGTTCACGGTAACAGACGACTGCCCTAGCAACCCTACGGAGCAGTGGACTCATAGCTGCTGATACCCCTACAGTATGACGTTGATCGCGTTGTGGAACCTCTTCCAGAGTCATGTCTGGAATGTCTGCAGTAAGGCCCTCTAGATTCTGTTCCACTACTTGATAATCCTCAGCATACTGTGTTGCTACCGCTACCTCTCCTCGCCGCTGGATGGGAGAAGTGCCGGGAGGTCTATACGGTTCAACATCTGTGTTATCAACAAACGATTTTGTATTAGTCTTTGGATGAATATATAAAACAAAAACATTTGAATATGATTAAAAAATTCAAAAACATTTAAAAAGAGAAAATGTGTGTACTTCTTACCAAGGTCACCCCACTGAGTATCCTCTGGTAGTGCTAAGTCCAAATCTCCTCGGAAATCCAACCCGGCATAAGCGTAGTCATCGACCATCAACATCTGGGTTTGAAGCCAGTCAAAGAAAATATCATCGTACTTGACAATCGGTCCTGCTACGTGCCGGGCCATGAGCCGACACCATCTCAACATCCTTGGATCCCTGGGACCCGGAATGTTCCACTCAACCTGTAGTCTAAATACGAGGACCCTCTCAAAGAAGAAGGACACCAACAAAGATCCATACCCGAATTTCTTTAGGTCACCTCGCCTACATTTGGTCAATTGTTTTTTGATACTGCGAAGCACAACATCTACCCAGTTGAATACTCGAGGCTCAGTACACTCGATGGCGTACTGGAAGTAGCTCTGTAATGCCATATGAGGAGCATAACTCCCATCCATCTGAGCTATAGTGAAAATGATAGTTCGAAGGGTCAAGTCTTGTACCCCCCAGATAGCCACTTTTCTTTTTTTCCTTTCAGCCTCGGGTACACAGTATTGATTGCAATACTCACTCATCTTTAGCCCACCACCTCTACTACCGGTCAGGCTGACATAATATCCGCGTCGGGACAATCCAGTCAAAAAGTATATGTCCTCAATGTCTATGGACAATGTGTGAGCTCCCACATGAAAAACCTGCTGATCTGGGTCCCACATACGGACCAGGTACTCTAGTAGTCTGACTTGGGCCCTCATGCTAGGGATGCGAAAGTATTTCAAGAGCCCACAATCTCTCAATGCAACTATGGTAGGAGGATGATTCTTGGCCATTACATTATCCTCTTCATGTTCCCTTTCACGCCACTCAAGCACCGTGTTTATGGCCAATTATCTGCACAAGGAACATAAAAGGAGGATTAATAACTTTTTCATGCTTTAGATCTTTTTCATTTGGCTAAAAATTTAATTTTTTTTGGGCTTTGCGGTTCTCGCAGGTGCCCCATTTGCACAGTGCGAGAACCTCGCAGGTGTCTTAAGGCTCACCTGCAAGAATGCATCATTCTCGCAGGCCCCGTATGGGCTGCCTGCGAGAATGACAGTGCGCATATAGGGCTTAGAAAAACATCTTAAAAATGGAAATTTAACCAATGAAATGACAAAATGAAACCATGAAAATGTTAAGGACGAAGAGCCTACCTTAATGTCGCAGACGGCTCGCTGAATGGTCTCTCGTATCTCCCACAATCTAACGCCAAACTCAGAGGGTAAAAGAGGGGTTTTTGAAGCTCAATAGTGGAAATGTAAAATGGTATGGTAAAAAAGAGTATTTACTTATTTTATTTACTTTTACTATATCATTTTGGGTTTTTTATAATTATTTATCAATTAAACCCTAATCACTAATGTTATGATGAGTGTAACTCTTGCAGGTGTGATGACTTGGATGATGAAATATTGGGATATGGACATAGTTTTTCTTTTTACATCGCGTGTTTCGATTGTTTTTATGATTTTTACATAAAACCTCGAGCGTCGTTTTTGTCTGTTCTCGCGCTCGTAAATACATGAGAATGTGGTCAAGCATACTTTTATCACTTTTTCGGGCTCACAAGGTTATACGAAAAAGGAACCCCCCTGGAGTCCTCTTTAAGCTCTTTTCAGACTCTCTAAACATGAAAAGATCGCCGAGCGACCTTGCTATTTTCACGCTCGGTAAAGTATTTGAAATAAGCGTCCGGTGAGCGATAATTTATCTCTTTTTCGGTCTTGTCCAAACTATTTTACAAGAAAGGAACTAAGAGAGTTCTCTTTTAAGTGTTTTTCCAAACTCTATAATCTTGAAAAACCTTCGAGTTTTCTATCTCTGGACTCGTTAAACAAA
>ML777397.1:747521-853401 GCA_009831015.1 Picea engelmannii | reverse complement strand
GGTATGTAACTTGTTCTTGCCTCCTAGTTCATTCAATAGTCAAAATCTAGGGAAAGAGTATTATTCTGTCTTGCTTTGTTCTAGATCCAGGTGGATCTAGGGAGATCGGTTTGTGTCCGCACTTACGGATTTATCCAATAACAGTGACTCATCACTACTGACTGGGTAGATTGGTAATTGACTAGGCATGCAAAATTATTATTATATTCAACAATTTCCCAAGGGTCGAATCCTCCAAGCTCCATAATCTCCTCTCTTCTTTATTTCTTGTCAAGTGTATGCTACACTTAACATTATATACCACTAAGACTCTTTTATTCTCGTACATGTGGAATAAGAAAATGAAGAAAATTCGAAATTCAACAAAGGAGGTCGAAATTAAATCAAGGGTCCGCATTTACCAATCAAACTTGATCGACGATGGCTAAGTCGCGATCTTGCAAAGGCTATATCTTGAGCTCCATGTGTTAGAATCGCGCAAACTTTATACCGTGGGAAATATATTTAGACGTAGAAGATGTTGGTACATGTTTCAAATGTTGAAAGTTGATACATTTTTCTCAGAAATTAAAATATCAGTCAGCTGCAATTTTAATGGGCATGCGTGACAACTCAACTTCACGAGCTCATATCTTAAGATCCAGGCGATGGATTTGGGAAAATTTTATATCGTTGGAAAGCTGAGACGATGGAGAGCACATATGAAATGAGTTCCATGGCTAAAAATTTTATTGACATTCCTATAGAATTAAAACACAATCATCCTCTTTTAAAGGGAAATTAATTAAATTTCAAAAAATAAAAGTTTAATTGAAACTTTTATTAAAAAAAGGAGAGGGACCCACTTTCAATATACTTGTATTAATGATGTGAATTCATTAATGAGGAATTAATAAGGCATTAATTAAAGGAAATGTTTCAAGAAAAACTTGTATGGGAATTTCTAAAAGGGTAAGAAACAGTTGAGATGGTTCCTTTAACTGTCGATGAAGACATGAGAGACCATCATAGTAAGTTTATGCTGAACACATCTTTCTTTCTTTATCAATTCCTTCATCCAGTTGCTCCATTTATTTGAATAGAAAGGTCTAACCAAAATTTGTAACTTCTCTTTTCTTCTTTCGAGGTTTTGATGTTCTTTCACCGCCCACCATCTTCCTCCTACAAGCTTAATTATTGTATATATTTGCTTTATGATACGCGGGAGCCCCAATTCCAGTCCTAGCGACAAACACATTTTAAATTTCAAAGAATATATAACAGACTATATATTTTTTAGAAATTTCAAAAGAGTTATTTTGGGATCAGTTTCGACTGTGCTTTGTAACTCTGAGTTTTGAGTATAAAGTATTTGAGATTGATCTATCATTATCTTTATTTGAGCTGCCCATGTGTCCACTCTGTTAAAGTTCTCTTATCCATGTAGATCATCTTCTTTTTATTTTTATGTGATCATAAATCTTTAGTTCAAACTATGATGAATGTGATTTTTTTTTGCTTATTTGATTTAAATGTGTGAAAGTGCGTGGTTCCTTGTCCTTTCTCAGGAACTTTTTTTAAAAAGAAAAGAAAACATTTTCCATTTATCTTTCTTGCAATCTTTATATTTCTTTGATTACCACGACAGACTTTTGCAAAGTCCCATATTCTCAAGACATAGTGTCCCAATAAAATCTTAAATTAAAGAAGAGTACCACCTTCTATAAAAACACAAGGGGATTTACATCCTCGTGAGGTTGTCATTTCAGACCTAAACAAATTCAAGCGTCAACATGGACTTTGCAGACGAGCTAGGGTTTGGGCTTTGTAGGGTGCCAATGTGCGATATTTGTAGATCAACCCTTGCAAATGGAGGATCCACCACAACTAGTGGATTACTCCGACAATCATCTGAAAAGGATGAGATGAGTGTTAAGTGTGTGATCCTTGTAGATCAATGCCTGCAAATGGAGGATCCACCACAACTGGTGGCTTACTCCGACAAGCATCTGACACGGACGATATTTTCTCCTACTTGATCATTAACCCCAACCTCGATCCATACCTTAGTTGTGCTAGCTCGTGTGAGGTTATTGTGGATCCTAAGGTCAGGGGTCATGCCTCTTGTCCAGATTCGATAAATCCCCCCCACCTTATTGTCCTTTTTCTTGATGCATGTCAAATCTCAAATTATTTCCTATAGAATTTTTGAAAGGAGGGATTGCATGAGGCTCAGAGTATTGTTGTGTCTCCTTTGCTCATGTAGAACGTAGAATCTCTCATCTCGATGAACCCTATATCACCTTCTTGTACTCCTGGTGATGAAGGTGGCATTGAGGGCTCTAGTTTCATAAGTAGTACATCGGATGTTGAAGATCCACAAGCAAACATGTAAGGTTTTATTAAGGGGAAAGTGGGGTGGAAATGTAGAAGGACAGTTCGATTGCGTGGCAACAATATTGATCGAGTTGTGGATAAAGATCTGCAGGTCTCCCAAATTACATATTTAGACTGGAAAGCTATTATTGGAAATTTTGGTGGGCAAAGAATTTTGGCTAGGGTTCTTTCACGGTGGATGGAGCAACAATGGATTTTGCTTCTAGGCTATGTCCCCATTTTTCATCTTTTGTCAATGGGTAGGATATGTTTTGTATTCCATGCGAAGGAAGATACCCTAAAAATCCTCTCTACACATTAGTTTTTGGATCGATAAGTCCTCTTTGCCAAACCTTGGCATCCTTTGTTTGATGCCAGTGTCTCAAGGGTTTGAAAATCCTTCCCATTTGGATAAAGTTACTGAACCTGCCATTGTAGTATTGGTTTGATGAAGGGCTCAAGGCCATTGGTGATTCATTGGGAACCTTCATCGTTGTAGATGTTAGCTTTAGGTCTTCTTCCAGTCACTCCGTGGTGTAGATATTAATGGAGTTGGAATCGAGCAAAGGTTTATTCAAGTCTATGAAGTTAATCGTTGCTTCGCGTACTTATTCTCAGGTTCTTGATTACCTCAATGTTTCGTTTCAATATGTAAGGTGTCATTGTGTGGGTCATGTCATGGATGATTGTGACAAAAGAATTATTAAGAATTTTTAGGGGAATCTTCCAAAGTGCATGCCATGTCCTCTTCATGCAGTGATAAAAAAGTCAAAGTGGATCCTTCTTTTGCTACTCGACAAGGTAAAAGTCCAATATATGGTCAGTCGCTTCTTCCACAAATGGTAGTTGGTATTGTTGTGGGAAACATATCAGTTCCTTTGGATAGGTTTGGGTCTAGGTCAAGGCTACATAATCTTTCAAAGGAGATATTGGACAAAGAATTAGATCTATCTATGTTCGAATGGAGCAAGATCGAGGCAATGTGGACTGACTGTAAAGTTAATCAGTTGGTTTCAGGTAAGATTTCATCTTCCTCCCCATGTAATTTTTACTCATCCTCTCAGTTGGGAATGAAATCTTTGGAATAGATGGTGGGTCATGTAGTTTCTCCTTCCTTTGGGGGGTGTTCGATCCAAAATTATGTGGAAATTGGGAGCCCAAAGGATCTTATTGTTAATCTAGAAAATGACTTTGACCGCACCTCTACTTAGTCTTTGGATTTTCAGAGGGAGGGTTCTTCTAGTTCTTTGTCGACCACCTTAGGGCATGACCCTTATCTTCTTCGTCCTTGTTCTTCGAATCAAGGTATTTCTTCTTCTGGGGGTTTGGGTTTTGTCACAGCCAAAGAACCCTGACCTTTTAAAGCGGGTTGAAAGTCGTCATTGAAACACGCCCAGAAAAATCTTTCTGTGAGATGACTCAAGGCCAACAATGGCTTATCTCGAGGTACTTAGAGCAGGTGCAACCCCTTTTTTTTGTCTCCTCCATGGAAATCGTGTCAGTGAATATGAGCGGTCTTGGGGGGGACCCAAAAAACTTTCCCTTTAGAGGTTCATAAGGAAAGATCATGCTAATATTTTATTTATTTAGGAGACCATGGGGAGGTATGACCTTATATTTATGAACTTAACAAATTCCTTCCAGGTTTGGTTTTTATTGGCCAAAACTCGGATGGAATGTCAGGTGTATCATCACGGGCCTTTCGCCTTCTGTAAATATTATCAATTGTTTCTCTGCCAAATTAGGTTTATGTTTGGAAATCATCTGTAAGGATTTGGATTAGCACTTTATGTTATGTAATGTATATGCTCCCTATTTAGATAGGGAAAATTCTGGAACTATCTCCTAGATCTTCAAGCTCTACGGTCGGAGGATATTATTTTAGAAGGGTATTTGAATTTCTCTATTGGGAGGGAGGAGATTTGGGGGGGATCTGCTCATGAAAATCTCTTGTCACAATACTTTCTTAACAAAATGGAACTCTCGGGATTGGTGGACATGGAACCAATTATTATTAGTTCAACTTGGAGTAATAACAGTACTGGTTGTGGGTGTGTGCACAATCAATTGGACATGTTCTTGGTTCATTAAACTCTTCTTTATAACATTGGTATTTATGGAACTTGGGTCAAAAAATTTAGTGTTCGGATTATCCCTGTCTTCCTGGATGTGGATGAGGCGAGGAGGGCGCACCTGGGGGCCCCGTTCAAATATAATCCTTTATGTTATGAGAATGAATACTTTCATATTTTGGTCAAATACAAATGGGTTCAGTTTAATCCCGATGCTAGTGTTTCGACTTCTCAATAATTTGTAAATCCTCTTAGGAGCCTCAAGGATATTGTGATCCGCTAGACAATCATCCGGAGGAAGGAGTAGGAGAAGACCCTCCTTGGCATTGAAAATGAACTTGAGCATATTTACAATGTTTCTCACTTGAGCTAGGGAGTCACGATAGGCAACGAAAGTTCAAAAACTATAAGCATCTAGGCATAATATATTGATGGATCAAGAGAAAGAGTGGAGGTTCAGGAGCCATGCTCTCTTGTTGGCAGTAGGAGACATGAATACAAAGCTCTTCCAGCACTATGCAAACTATTGAAAGAGATATAACTCTATTTGGGAACTATGTGATGTAGAGGGTTCAAAATTTTGAAGGTTCTCTGAATTGGCTTCTTTGGGTGTCAAACATTTCCATTCACTTTTTTAGGAATCTGCTCATTTCTATATAAATGTGTCCCTGAGACTTCTCTTGTATTTTCCTAAGTTGGTTGGTGATGAGAAGAATCAAGCTTTGTATAGTGATATCTCGAAGGAGGAGCTCTTGGTTGCTAGTGCTTCTTTCCAAAAGGATAAGAGCCCTAGACCGGATGGATGGATGACGAAGTTCTTTGAGTGCTTCTTTGATATCATGGGAGATGACTTGTTGTGGGTTATGGAAGAGATTAGAACATCTAGTAAAGTTCTAGGTAGCATAAGCTCTACATTTATTGCTTTGATTCGAAAATTGAACTATCTATCAACTTTTGTTGACTTTCATCCTACTGCGTTGAGTAATTGCCTATATAAGATTGTGGAAAAACTCATTGCTTTTCACTTCAAGCGCATTCTGTCAAATTTTATTTTGCCTAAGCAATTTGGTTTTCTGTAAGGGTGCCTGATCCATGAGGCCATAGGATTGGATTAGGAGGGCATCCATACCTTCAAGACGCATATGAAACTTGTCTCGATTATCAAAATTGATCTATCTAAGGCGTGTGATCAAATTTCTTGGCTATATCTCTTGTTGCTTCTTTTATAAATCAATTTTGACTTATTTGTGGTAAACTGGGTTATGTCTTGTGTATCTTCTATCTACTTTGTAGTTCTCATCAATGGTGAAGGTTTGACATTCTTAAAATTTGGCCGTGGGCTTCGTTAGGGCTCCCCATTATCTCCATATTTATTCCTACTTGTTGTGAATGGGCTCAATCACACTATTGTTGACGTGACTAGATTGCACCAATTCTAGGGCATTTGTATGGGGCATACTGGAAAATTGACTCACCTCCTATTCGTGGATGACATTTTATTATTCTACCATTGTGTGGAAGTTGAGGATAGGGTTCTTAAAGAGCTCTTGGATCTTTTTGCAGAGTTATGGGCATGGAAATCAATGCAGGTAAATCAACCATATATTTCCCTGAATGTGGAGAGGCCTCTTGGAAGGTCGTGGAAAATATTTTCTCTTTCCCAGTTTTTAAAATTAAAGATGGCTTAAAATATATCGGTATAGACTCAAACCAAACAATTATGGGGTGGAAGACAAGAGTTGGTTGGTGTCGAGAATTGAGAAGAAAATTTCCATGTGGTGTAATAGATGGATTTCCAAGGGAGGTCGCCTTACACATAAAATCTATCAATGAGGCCATCCCGATTTATTGGCATCTCTTGGAAAGTATTTCGAAGGGAATCCTTTTTCACATAAAAAAGTTATCTTTTTATTATCTTCGAAAAGGTAAATATGAGTACCTTGGATCTCATTTAGTCAGTTGGAAGATGTTACGTTGGCCAAAATCTGTTGGTGGTTGGGGTGTAAAGGATTTGGTATGGTTTGGAAAAGCATTGGTGGCAAAGTCACTTTGGGTTTCCTCACCCAAGACAGTCTATGGAGATGCATCCCCTATGATAATTATATATATCTAGAATCTGTTTTAGATTGGATTAGATGACCTCGTAAGGATTCTCCTTCTACCTAAATTCAATGGAGATCCATGTCAACTGCATTTTCAATAATTGGAAAATATTTGGCATGGAAGATGGGGTGGAGACATCTGGTACAAGTAGGTCGTGATGCGATCGTGGGATGCAACAAGGACATATTTCCCCTGGAAGATTTAATCCTTCATTTACAAAAGAATAATCTATGTACACTAAATTGTCTCTATGACAGAGGCACCACTACTTTTTAGTGTCGGGGTTGGAAATTGGCGGATGAATTGAACGTGGAGGCGCGATGGCACGGTCATTGGAAATTATTTGTTCAAGAACTGTCAAGAGCTCATGTCAAACTTAGAGATCAAGAAGATGAGTTGGTTTGGGAATTCAATCTATTGAGGGGAAGATACTCGGTCAAGTAAGGTTATCGAGCTCTGATTGTTGATGAAGAGTTTTCTAGTAGGTGGTGGTATAAAAAATTGTGGAAGATCAAGGGACCTCCCAAGTATATTTTTTTTTGGCTTGTTATATTAGTAGAGTGTGTTACTTGGGATCATATGTAGTGCCAAGGTAAGCAAAAGTCTAGGTTATGTGTACTATGTAAATGTGTTGAGGAGACCAATATCCACTTGTTTCGATTTTTTCCTTACACTTATCAGGTATGGTCTGAAATTAGTGTGCAACTGGTTCTGGCATCGGTTTGTGATAAGGAGTCGATGATAGACTATTTTAATGAGTTTTTTTCCTAATCCTGCATTGAAATTTTTTCGTGCTCTACCTATTATTATGTCCCGAGGTGTATGGTTGGATAGGAATCCGAGACTGTTTGAAAACCAAGTTTGGCCTCCATTCAAAGTTGCTCAACAATCCATTGCATTGATTGATCATTTTAAGATGAAGCCCAAGGTGTAGAGGGCTTGACACTTAGTTCCTGTGGTAATAGAAAAAAACAGACTTTAGGGCTCAGGCTCGTGATCTCATTTTTATTTTTTTATATTTCGGATAACAATTATGTTACAGGCCACAAGCACATGGGCACTAGTACTAACAACCATGTTGAATTCCAGGCCCTTCTGGAACTTTTGCAATGTGCAAAGAATTATAATGATTTTTCTCTTCAAATTTTTGGGGACTTTAAATCAGTCATAGATTGGATGAATTATGAAAGGACTCTTGATAACCTAGAGCTGCAAAACCTTGGGATGATTTTGAGGACCATTTCAACTACTTTTCTAGATATAAATTTCTACAGTATTTTTCGAGAACTCAATTATGATGTTGATCATTTATCCAAAGACACCATTAATTTGACATAAAACAAGCTTTCTCTGGAGGAGTTTATTGATGGGAGGTTGAGTTCTCATAGAGAACATAGCTTATTCACACTATGATTTGTTGCTTGTCATGTTCTTTTATGGATATGGTGATATGGTCTTTATGGTCAATTTTGCATAATTTTGGACTTTTGTGATCTCTCAAAACGATAATGCTCCTTTTATAGATAGTGTTACAAGGATAGTCATTGCAGTTTTTGCTTGAAGATGCGCAACAATGCCTAACGATTGTAATTTTTATACCTTGGAAGAAAAGTTACATTTTTTTTCATGGAATATATATATATATATATATTTCCGATGGAAGAAATTATGGGAAACCCTCCGAGTACTTCCCCACATTTCGTGGATGGTAAATGGGGTAAACCGTTGGCCCTAATTACTAGGCCTAACCCAATGGAGACATATAGTAAGGCCCAATGATATCAACAATTTAGTTGGTCGGGGACTTGACCCTAAGACCTCTTGCATTATAACCATAACAGTCATCCACTCAAGCTAACCTACCATATATATATTACAAAATGCAATGAAAAGAAAATATATTTTGTTGATCAAATAATCTATTCACTCTCAAAAGAAAACATTACTTATTATTTTGCATCAAATATATGACCTTGGATATAATTATAAAACGTGACCTTTTTATAAATTCATCTTATATACATCTTTAATGAAGTTGTAAGCAAGATCATAATGGATTGATTGAGAAACTAAGAAATCTTTTTGCATGTATTTCCAGGGGATTGTTATCAATCCCGAAGGAAATCAAGAAAATACCTTTGAATGGGGTATGGGTAGAGCGTTAAATAACTAGGAGGTATTAGCTATTTTCTAGGAGTTGAAGCTTCTCAATGCAAGTTACATAAAAAGTCTAATTGTTACTGTGGATTCGAAATTAGTTATCAAATTAATGCACAAAACTTCCTCTCCAAGTGATGGAAAACTCATAAGAATGGTTAAGCAAATACAAAAGGATGTTAGTAAGTTTGTAATCATCGAATATCATCACATCCTAAGAGATCCCAACAAATAAGCAAATCATCTGGCCAATATGGCCTCTCAACTAGATTGTGGAGCCTTGAGAACTAAAAGTTGGGTGTGAACTTCCCCAATCCCATAAGTTTCAAATCATAGTTGTGTATTTGTTTTGCGTGAGAGACTAATGGCACATCAAATAGCATGGGTGATTTAATCTTGGAACATGGCATTTAAGGTGCATAACCTTTGCGATACCCTCACACATTTGACATTTAATGGGGGAGCAGGTTCATCAATTGCACTCTTACTGCAGGTGCGATAATGGATTTGGATTCAAGTATGCAAGTTGGGGAGTCTCTATGGATTCTTGCTCTGCTCTGTCCTGGTTGGAATTGGGGATTTTTCTCTAGTCTTCAGACTAGTTATAGTTCATTCTCGAGGGATTTTGGTTTGCTTGAAGGTCTTGTTTGGTGGCTTAATGGTTATGGTGTTGATAACTTCCTAGTTTGGTATGGACGACTTAGAATTGTAGCCCAACTACAATTTCTTCTAAAGTCTCGTGTGTGATTCTCTCTTTGTTCTGAAAATCAAAAGGTTAGTGGAATAAACTTTGAAATTAAAAGTCTCTTGTTTAAGTTTTTATAATCGTTTTAGATAAAAATTGATATTGTATAACAAAATTCCTAAACCTCAATCGATGCATTTGATATAATGACACATCGGTGTGCTTGTTATTTTAAGATGCATCAAGAGTATGTTTAGAATTGATTCAAATTGATACTTTATTATGGGATATCAATAACCTTCGATGCACATATTTCGTGAACACATTAGTGTGCCATATATGTGAGCGCATTGGTGTTCTTAATATGATTTAAGCACACCATCCAAAAAACCTCCACTAAAATATCCAATCACCNGGGGGTTGGGAGGTTTCCATAGAAGGTGTATTCCTTGTAGCATTCAATGATGAAACACATGGAATATTATATCAAAATATGCTCACAATCCAAGCAAACAAAGCCTTCTAACAAGAAGCTTGGCATGTACTGGCCCTTAGATGTACCCTCCAAATCACAGGGATCTGTTTCCATGGAATTTATCGAAATTTTATCTACCACATAATATACATATGATTGTATCTTTGTTGTTGTCTATATATTTTCTAAGATGACATTCTTTCTAAATGGGGTCATGGTTCAATGTGGAAGACAGTGGCATGTTAAGCCATCCAACAATGTTTAATTCCCTTGGGGACATGAATAAACGACTAGATCTAGGTGCAAGTCCCATATGAATTTGATGGAATAATACCTCTAGAATGGGAACTTAGTTGAATATAAGTGCTTATAATCATTGACTTGCCTCTTAAAGGCCATTTCACATATGTAAGTGAGCCACTTATGGTGCTTTACCCCTTTGAGCCAATTGTAATGCTTCTCATGAGTTTGGAGGGAGCACTTTTAAAAATAAAAAAAAGATGGCAATCTCCATTTCCTACAATAAGTTTATTGGTGCTTGTAAAGCCACACAACTATTTGTCTAGCATGTCTAGAGTCATTTTGCATTATAGATAACTATCATCAATGATTCAATGGTTGCGACTCTAGATTTCTAAGTCATTATAGTAGCTTCTAGGTCATAACTCATAGTTTTTCACCACATTCTACCCATAGATTCACTAAGGTGGTTAACATCACCTTACTCCTATTTTCTTTTGCATTTTTCACTCGTAGAAAAAATAACGGAATAATTACTTGCACATTTTGTAGTACAACTACACCAGGGCATTCATGAATTCAGTTTTGTGATGAGTTCCCTCTTGCCCCTCGTGAACTCCCAATTGCTCATCTTGCTACATTCACATCCCACAAACACAATAATATACAACATTAAATCAATACTTACCTGGTTGTTCCAAAAAGTATCTTGTCCACCCAATCCATGTGGCTACCCATTCATTAACCAAGTCTTCTAGTAGTATCCAAATACAATGTAATCGAGATAATGTTAAACAAGGGAAATAGTTGTGAAGCAACTAGTCCCTACCTCATTGAAGAATTTGAGTTCGTTGGACAGTAGCACTGTAAAAAATTGTTTAATTGAGTCTTTATCTTCTCAATGATTGCGGGACAATAACACTGTAACAAATTGTTTAATTGCTAAGAAATAGGGAGAAAAGCAACAAAAATGTTAATGTAATAAAAAATATTATGAGATCATGCAACTCTTCCAAAACAAGATGTGTTGGTGAGCAACACGTGAAACATGTGCTAATGGAAGTGCAAGTGTAAGTTAGTGAACTAAGCTGAGTAGATTTTATAGATAAACGTTAATAATAACAACAAAAAACTGCAGAGAAACCAATCTCTCTTATTTTTGCAATTATTGCTTCTATATATATGTATATCATAATTTTTATTTCTAAAATAAAAGGTTTGTTTTTTTGTTATTTTGTTATATCACAAATAAAATATTAAAAAAAATCGGTATAAAAATAACAAAAATACTCAAGAGGTTATAAATTTTAAAAACCAAAAGATGAATGTAAACAAGAAATAGGTGCAAGAATATAAATACTCGAAGGTTCTAGACTTTAAAAAACAAAGGTTATAAACTTAAAAAACCAAAAAATAAACATAAACACGAACTAGCAGCGTTGCAAATTGAGTATTTTCCTAATTCCCAATTCTTGTACCTGTTATAAACTGATAAGACTTTACAATTTTACCCAAACTTGTTTTGCACTATTTAATTTTTTTTTTAATAATACCTGTAATGAATTCTCTTCCCACGAGAAAAAGCTTAAAACATAGTGCAGGTAATGCACATTTTATACAATACGTAGATCTCTTTGGATTTGCTAGTGGCCATTATTTTACCACTTTTATATGAATTTAAAACATAGGGAATCTCTAGACGTGACCATTATTTTTGCGCTTTTAATGAATTTAAAATAGAATGACTTGAGCAGTGTGGACATTCAGAACCATTCAGTCATATCGACTTTTTTCGGCTAGTTAAATCACTTAATTTTTTTTGACAAATTCAAATATCTATGGTACTTCAAGCATCTCTTATGTAGCGTCTACATGAAGCACCCAACGTGTGCACACTCTTCTCAACAAAACCACTTGTAAATATTTTAATCGAAGGAGATTGTTTACTTTCTATGGAAATCATAGGAACACAACTCATCATAATCAACACAATATAAAATTTTATTTTCATGTGTTAAAAGGCCAAATTGTAATTACAAGGGTTACTTAATAAATAAATGCAAGGGTTGCATTACATAAACAACCTTTCTTACAAACGACACTAATCATTTATGCGGAATCCTTGTAAACTTGAGAATTTTCATCATGCACCAAATTTAATAAACAAAAAAAAAAAAAACACCAGAACCAATTTTAATGAGAAACCATAATTACAAATTATCATGACTAAGATAATTACATTTATGACGAACCATTGTTATGTTAAAGATTTTAAGAGTTTATTTTAAACAAGAACAAAATAGTATGGATGCAATATAGTTCACTGTTCTATCATGGCCTTCTAGTACTTCTGCCAAGGAATATCTTTAGTTATATACAGGTAGCACTACCACTCTGATCCAACGTCTATCGCCTTTGGAAGTTGAGATGCTTGACTCCAATGGGTGAAAACGAAGCTAAAGAGAAGGCATAAACCCAACAATGCAACTCGTACTTCTAATAAGGATCATCTTCAGTTATATACAAGTAGCTCTACCACACTAATCCAACGTCTATCGCTTCACCAACAATCGCGTCCCGTTTGTCAGTCTTAAACTCATCAGGCCATACGGTGACCAAGCCACGTGATTCAACTAATAATACCATCTCCACCACAGAGGAATAATTTGCCATATTAATTGCACCCACAACATAAGTTTGAGTCACTTCCTATTTCGTTATTTAGATAATATGTAATAAAATGAGGAGAGTAAGAGCCAAATACTTTTGCAGGGATGTGGAAGCTTACCTTGTGAGGAATCATAAAACTTGAGAAGAGATTCCACAACATAAAGAAAGGGGCAAAAGCAATAGCAACAACGTTGAGATTCAGAGTGATTGCCACATTCATCATTTAGAAGAACCTGAAATACAAGAGTGTGAACTAGGTGAAGAAAATAATATTAATAATAAAAGTGATTTATAAAAATATTAATACTAATGATAAAAGTGATTTATAAAAGTATTTAATACTAATGATAAAAGTGATTTATAAAAATATTAATACTAATAAAGTGATTTTCAATGCCACATGTGTAGCATGCACACATTGTTTAAGAAAAGTGTCCATCGTTATTGTGCGGGAGGTTGCAGGGTAGCATTCCATTCATTTCAATTCCCAATAAATAATGTAAAAAAAGGATAGCAACGACACCTTGTACATTGTCGTCTCCATTTTGTTGTTGCTTCTGCTTCAGAGGCATGCAACCCAAGAGAAGGTCTTCCCAAAGGTTTCAAATTCCAGGTTTCTTAATGGTTTTAATTTGCACGCAGCAATGGCAGACCAACTGCAAAGACCACAACACCATCAATATTGAATTACAGTTAATTGGCATGCAACTTGCTAATATGTGTAACTATTACAAGGAGAAAGGTAAATCCATAACCAACTATTAAGTAATGGGAAAGCAACTAGTACAACAAGCTCAGAGAAACCAATAGTGTTACTAATTATGATATTACATATATTCCCTAATCAAGCTTTATGTATTCCTATTTGTGATTAATACGAGATATCACATAGCTAAGATAGTGTACGTATAGTGCTACATGGATTGGTTATCAACCAGTAACAAGTAAGACTAGTGGGAATCATGCTTAACTAGTTTAGGCTATATTCGAGATAATGAGGAACCATATGTGAAAGCAATGTTTTGTTCTTTTCTTGGACTACTATGAAAACATAAATATATATATTGATTTATATGCTTTACATTTTGGACATCTCGTGTAAGGAGAATATATCTTTTCAACGGGTTTTTAAGAATTATTTTAATGGTTTTATTTCATTGTTTTCTCAAGCTTCTACATTTTTTCCCACATTTTTACCCATATAATTAACTTATTGAGAAGTCTTACCCTCTGTAAAGAGGTTTAATGTCTCTTGCTTCCAAGTTTCCTGTACATATTATAGAAATAGTTATATATAATAATCATAGAGAGTTTCATCCGTGCTCTGTTTAATTTTCATTTATATGTCTCAGCAAGTCTAAACATCTTTTGCATTTATAACTTCTACCTCTATTAGTTGCATAGTAAACATGCAAATTTCTTATTCGTGGACAAACTGTATTTTAATGTTCAACTGTATTTTAATGGGACTCAACATTTGATTGTCTGGTTTTGTTTCAAGGCGGTGAGAAATAGATGCACACCCTTACCGTTTGGCTTTCAAGGAGGTGAGGAGCAAACACGCATTGACAACATTGATGAGTACAGTGACATAATCGACTGTTGTGACGCGCACCAACTACAACTACGACAAGAAGATAATATCAACCAATAAATTTGACCAATGATATGATTTAGTTTTATCTATTTTTTAAATCAATTGTAAACACTGACAAATACATAAATAATATTTGGCTCCACCAAAATTATTTAGTGCCATCAATATGAGATAGACCAATAAAAAATTAAAAATATAATTTTTCAAAAATATAAAAAAAAAATTAATTTGAAAATAAAAAAAATCAATAAATGATATTGAGAAATATTAAAAAGACCTTGTAAAAAAACGTCGCAAAACGCACCAAGTAATATGCGGTAAACCGCAATTACTAAAGTCATGGCCGGAGGAAGTGAGTAATAATTGAACATGCCCTTTTAATGTCTCATTGGCCATTTGTCTTTAGATGAGAATCATTGAAAGTCACGAGGTTACTTTTCAACACCATTTGAGTCCTCGACTTTGTTATTCTCTTTATAATATTTGCCATCACACTTTACTTTTTTGGAATTTGTTATTATCTTAATCTTGTTCTTGATATTCTTCAAAACTTCCACCACTATCTTTTTCTTTTATAGATATAGATGATGAATATGATAAGGAGGATGACTATGTAGTCACCATCTTCTTCTGTCTTTGACTCTATGAAAGGTCACGTTATTTTGTATATTAAATTTTAATTATGTATTTTAATGATTAATTGTTTTTAAAATAATTATATTTAATTAATTAAATAAAATTTATTTTTTATAAAATAAAAATAATTTAATTTAATTTAAAATTATGATTTATTTAAATATATTAGATTTTTTTATTTAATAATATAAGATCAATGATATGAGTGGGTCTAATGGTTAAGAATGTGTGTTTCCTCTTAAGACGTTATATGTTCAAATTTAGAGGGGGTAGGGTATGCATATATCTCTAGACTTTAGCAGTGAAATCGTTGCACAAAGGGGGTCCCTTGTCCCACAAACAAAGGGGTCTCATACACCAATTTGGTGTTTGGCTTCACTGTGACCTTAAAATTACATTATTATTATTATTATTGATGTATGGCTATCACTCTAAAAAAGAAAAACAATGCGTGGAC
This sequence comes from Picea engelmannii, assembly GCA_009831015.1. NCBI lineage: Eukaryota > Viridiplantae > Streptophyta > Pinopsida > Pinales > Pinaceae > Picea > Picea engelmannii. The sequence goes on along the minus strand of ML777397.1, from coordinate 837,954 downwards.
AATTCATTTCAAGAAATGCATTAAACAAATTAAAAATACAAAGCAAATATGTTCAAGATCAATTTTAATAGTATATGAGTTTATGAATAGAGGTGTTGGGCAAAGACACCACTTCTCTTTGGGGATTTTTTTTTTAAGCAATACACAATGAACCTTCATTTCCATTGGGCCTTAAGCTTTTTTAGTCTATTTTTTTTTCTTATATAGAGTTTAGAAGTTATTCTCAGGTTTAAGGTAGAGATATCAGTGGTTAACAAGATAATCAAGACTTATGTAAACCATGTTATAATCTACAAATTTAATGGACCATGGCTAGTTGATGCAATGCTTATCAATTGGATCACTAACTAGGTCAAATCTTTCAAAGTCAACTTTTGGTCTAGAGATTTCATCATTGTCTTTTTCCAAAGTACGAAAGAGTGAGCATTAACCATGGAAACAAGATCATGGTTTTCTGGTAATGTTAGTATTTCCCCAAATCTTGGTTTATGGAGTTCAACCAAGTGATAATATCTCTCTCTGGAACCTTAGTTTGTGTGAGATTGTGGAATCTCCCTATCCATATATGACATAGAAACTATGGAGGCAATAACAAATCTTGTTGGTAAATTTCTCAAAATTGACTCTACCTAAGTTGAAAAGGGAATCATCACTTCTGATAGAATACATGTAGAAGTTGCACTGAGTAAAGTTTTACTAGATTATATAATGGTACAATGTGGAGGTGATTGTTGGGCGAATTATATAATAGTAATTCGATACAATAATTATCGAATCTGGGTTTGTAGGATTATGAAGCACCATGAAAATTACACACAGAACAATCTCAAAGACACACCATTCCAATAAACTATGAAATAAATCCAATCTAATTGATCATCTGACAATGGACATTCACAGGGTTGAATTGTAGGTTGGATATAGGCTTTAATACCGAACAATACTCTATTCGATCCACTATGTTAGTAAAATTGACAACCATTAATCTTGAAACAAAAACAACATATAATAAACACTAATACATGTGATCAAGCTAATTATCATGGACAACTTGTCAATTAGTGAAGTGTGGCAATTGTTAATTGCAATGATCTGCAGCTCTGGACAATTCTTATCCAGAGAATCACCAACTAGTCTGTCAACAATCAAGCATGAAGCTTCTCGTTCACACGCATTAGTTGAACTACAACACAAATGAAATTGCAACATTAATAAACTAAACCTCACTATAGGATTCCATGAAACTACCTACAAGAATTGAACTGAATGAATTGATTACAATAACATAATTACAATTAATTACGATGCAACAAAATAAATAAAACAACTAGGGCGCTACTTATGAGACAAAAGGGATGCTGCCTTCTCTTAGAAGTATGCCCACTAATCACTTACAAACTCAACAACTCAACGATTAATGGCGCATAAACTAGTCTTTATATTCAGAAAGTAACAAAGTACATGGATGCTTGAACAAAGTGCGATCTACCTCTTTAACGTTATATCAATATATCAAATCCTATGTCCATGCCCGATTGCTTCTTATATTTATACAATAAAATTCAAATTAAAGACTAACGACCCCTAAACTTACAATCCCGTGTAATCCACTAAAGATAGTCTGGACATTACATTTTTAGTTTCAGGCAAACTAATTGAACCAACATATCTCGTATAAGTAAATTTGTTATGACTTCATGACCTAATGCATGAAATCGTAACCATCTTGTACGCGCTGCAAGAATAGATTGGATCGTTGACCAACAATAGCGCTCCTACGGTTGGAGTGTTGGCCAATTTGGATAGTGGATATCCATATGAACTCGATGTTCTCCATAACCCATATCTCTGAATCGGCTGGAAAGAGTGGCAAATATATCAGCCATCAAAACGACTGCAAGCCTTGTTCAACAAACTACATGAATGTTCCAATAATGCAATTAGCTTGAGTAATTAACATACTTCATTCATTAAACAAGGAAAATGAAATACTTAAGCTTAAATGATTACCTTTGAACCAAGAATGTGTTTTGGAGACAAAATGGTGAAAGATATATCATTATAGGGTAATAAGGTGGCAAATGGAAAGGTAAATAACAAAATAAGGTCTTGTAGACTATACCAAAAAACGTCAAAACCATGACCCTACAATTATCAATGGTCTCATGTCTTAGATTATGAGAACATTTGAACCTTTTGATATAGGAATTGCAAATAGATAGACCATTTGTAGGGTACATGTCTAGCAAAGTCGATTCCTTTATGGGAAAAAGTTAAAAGAAAGGTTTGAATCTCTCCCCCCATATCAAAGTGGGTTTGTACCACTTTAATGCGACGTCGAGGTTTGTAGCTCTCTATGATTCAACCAAAAGAAAAATTTGCTAATAAAAAGGTTTTTAATCATACTACACAATTTAAAGATGGTGAGATGGAGCATGCTCCAATTCATAGGGACCATGTCCTTGTTAGAGTTTGTTTAGACTCCCTAATTCACATAGAGAACATGGACATGCCAGGGTTAAAATAGAATCACTCGTGCATGGCTGAAGAAGTTTAAATTAAGCACTGAATTTTGATGTTGTAACATAATGCCAAGCGTTTTAGGGACACTTTGCTTATTAATTTGTAATCATTGCAATTAGGGTTTGGAAAATTTTCTTCTTCTTCAAAAGTGATTTACTTAAGTTCAACATAAGTGTTACATTTAGCCTAAAGAAGTTAGGCACCACAAGTAGCATATTTATGCAAGTAAAACAATGCTCAAGGTGCACATCATTGAATGCAAGCATTTATGTTTGGCTATGCTATTGCAATAGGGGTGGTCTTATGTTAAAATCCCCTTGAATTTACATTTAGGCCCAATTGCGTATTTGTGTTTCTATAAAATTGAACTTTGGTGGGTGCTTTCACATGTCACCATCTTCATCGTTTATCACAATCACATTCATAGTTAAGATTCGCGTGACCCACAACACTTTCCAAACACATTGAATCTATGCTTTTGTTTCTCCACTCGATTTCTCATACTTTTCTTTTGGTAGGGTGAATCTCGTTTGTTAGCTAGAGAGGGTTGCACACATAAAGCACTTTTTACTTGACAATGAGAGAGGTGCACTAAGAATCAAACTTGAATTAGTTTACAATACTCAAAAAATCCTTTTCGTTGAGATGTTTTCCATAAGGTATCTATTTAGCCAAAGTCACCCAAAACTTGCATACGATCCCAACAAGATGGAGCATACATCATCCTGCATAAATGAGACAACCCACAAAGACAAAATCAACGATTTTTCTCGCTTAGAAGGGTTGGCTAAGGGGGACGCTATATTGGATTGTTACTTAGGACATATATATACCCAAGGATTAGCCCTAATTTCTTGCTAATTCATAAATTATGTCGGGATTAGGTGTGGAGGAACCCGAGTAAAGTCGAAGGCTAAGTAGATAACAAGAGGTAATAAACTAGAATGATAATATCTCTCTCTATAGAGCTTTAGTTTGCGTGAGATTGTGTAATCTCTCTATCCATACATGACACACATAAACTACAGAGGCAATGAAAAATCTTGGTAATTTTCTCAAAATTGACTTTACCCAAGTTGAAAAGGGATTCATCATGTCTGATAGAATACGTGTAGAGGTCGCATTGAGTGAACTTTTACTCGACCATATCATGGTACAATGTGGAGATGATTAATGGTCTTACATTACGAGAACACAACCTTTTACTGCAAGACTTGTAAATAGATAGACCATTTACAGGGTACATGTCTAACAAAACCAATTCCTCCATGGAAAGAAGTTCAAAGCAAGGTTTAAATCTCCCCCCTATATTAAAGCGGGTTTGTACCACTTTAATGTGATGTCAAGGTTTGTTGTTCTCTATTAATTAACCAAAAGAAAAAGTTGCTAATAAAAAATATTTTTAATCACACTACACAATTTGAAGAGGGTGACATGGAGCATGTTCCAATTCACAGGGACTATGTCCTTGTCAAAGTTTGTTTAGAATCCCTAAGTCACAAAGAGAACATAAACATGCTAAAGCTAAAATGCAATCACCCCTGCATGGTTTAAGAAGTTAAATCAATCACGAAAATTTGATGTTGTAACATAACTCCATACATTTTAGAAACACTTTACTTAAGCATGATAAAAGCATTACATTTATCCTAAAGAGATTAAGCACCACGAATAATGTATTTATGCATGTAAAACAACTTTTAAAGTGCACACTACTAAATGCAAGTATTTATGTTTCACTATGCTATTACAATAGAAATACTCTTATGTTAAAATCACTTTTAACTTACATTTAAAACCAAGTGCATATTTATGTTTGCATATTTATGTTTTTAGAAAATTGAACTTTGATAAGTGCTTTTACATGTCACCATCTTCATTGTTAACCACCACCATTAGAAAATTGAACTTTGATAAGTGCTTTTACATGTCACCATCTTCATTGTTAACCACCACCACATTCACAATGGACATTTCCACACTCTTCAAAGAAAATGAATCTATACCTTTGTTTCTATAATTGATTGTCCATACTTTTCTTTTGGTTTGAAAAATCCTTTTTGTTAACCAATTATCCATACTTTTCTTTTGGTATGAAGAATTTTTTTGTTAACTAAAGAAGATATGCACATATTTTTTTTTTTTTATTAAAATATTCTCTATACAATATTTATTTGACCAAAGCCCCCCAAAACTCATATATGAATACAACAAGATGAAACTTACATCAATCCGCATATATAGACGAAACATCGCACAAAGACGGAACCAGCGATTTTTCTCTGTTGGAAGGGCTCGCCAAGGGGAACGCTACATTGGATTGTCGGTTAGGACGTATATATAGCCAAGGATTGGCTCTAATCGCTTGTTAATTCATTAATCATTTTAGGATTAGGTGTAAGGTGTAGCGGAAAACCGAATAAAGCCGAAGGCTCCGCATACAGAAGGAGGACGGCTCCGCATACAGGAGGAGGAGAAGAGGAAGAAGAAAGGAAGAAACAAACAATGGCTGGAGTAGGACCGATCAGTCAGGATTGGGAACCCGTTGTTATCCGGAAGAAGGCTCCCAACGCTGCAGCCAAGAAGGACGAGAAGGCCGTCAATGCTGCCCGTCGAACCGGAGGCCCCATCGAAACTATCAAGAAATGTAACTCTAACCCTAACCCTTTGCATTCATCTTCATATCCCCTAACCCTTTGCATTCATCTTCATATCCCCTAACCCTTTGCATTCATCTTCATATCGATCAGTTTCTTTTACGGGTTTTTTCGTGTCCCTTTTCGGGTTTCTTTATTTTTCTGTTAACGGCTGCAGTTCTTTATTCGGACTTGTATGGAGGTCTGTTTGTTGGCATTTAATTCCGAATCTGCGATTTTTCCATCTGTTTGGATAGGGTTTCTTAGGTCAAAAGACGCATCTGCGGTTTTTCTAATTCATTTTTCTCAGATTTCAATCTTCTGCCAGTAGTCTTCCATATTCAAAATCACTCGAAAAAACCCAATAATCGTAAACGTAAGAATGCTTTTTCTCCTTATTTTAGGTTCGCTCCAACGATCTCGGTGGTCATATTTAATATTTGGCACATAGTCATATATGATCATATCACAATCTATCATGTTTTATTTTCTTAGAACAATTGCCCAAATACTTTAAGCGTAATATTATTTTTGCCTTTTTTAAGGCCTAAACCAACATTTTTGACGGTCATATCATGTTTGGTGGAGTCATAAATGATATAATCGCTAGCTGTCTAGGCATTGCATTTTTTCTATCTTTTCAGTATTTATTTTCTCTGAAGTGTTTTTTTTAGATTAATTCCTTCAAAATCTATAGGCATTAATGTTTGGTGGAGTCATAAATAATATAATCGCTAGCTGTCTAGGCATTGCATTTTTTTCTCAATTCCGTTAAATTCTATAAGCAGGAGAATTGGCCTGAAGATGTCAGGCACCGGAATTGTCTGAGATAACCCTTGAAGGTCAAACCACTGATCAGAAGCAGCTAGCTTCTTTTGGCTTAAGACACTGCCATGGTATAAATCAATTTTCTATCAAAATTACCCAGGACTTACATGTGGCCCGAACCACTTATTTGTGCCTCGAATGCAATCGAGCCTTGGTGGGTAGCCTGGCACAACATTGTCTTCACCACCAAACCACAAACCCATTGGCAACTGCTTTTTGATATAAGGGTAATAATTTTTGCTCTTGCATGTAATGTTTCACCTTACAACATGGTCTTTAAAAAAAAGGTTTGGAAATATAGCTATTTTGGAAGCAGAGTAAATTAATAAGTAGCCAAACTCAATCATATTTCTGTCGAAATTCTTTCTTAAATCTGGTACGATTTTTGCCAGATGTTAAAGTTCCAACTGATCAATGGGAACTTTGATCGTTGAACTTTGCCCATAAGAGTTTCAGCATTTTAAGAAGACTCAGATTATCAGAATTAAAAAAGAACAAGTGGATCGGGGTGGAACCTTGCCTCACCGAATAAATTGTTTTGCCAGAAAGGTTTAGTTTGTCCACTTTTTAACCCACTTTTTTGGAAGCTACTTATAGGGTGAAACAAATGCCCACAATTAATCTATTAAGCAGATACTTGTATATTTATTATCTCTTGTTGTTACTGACATGTTTGCAGTTTGGTTTGACTACTGTTAACTCCCATGATTCTTGTTAGGCATCAGTGGAATTTTTTTGGTTTAGGTGAAAATGTTTCACATAACAAAAACAATGGCGAGTTTGGCATAGTATTCGAGGCCCCTTGTTAACCTTGCAGTGATCAAGGTCCAAGTTTCAAATAGGGAATTTGGTATAGACTACATGTTTCTATTGTTCTGAATGTTCTATTTTTATAGTTTTGGTTGATATTCTTCGACCACATCACTTGATTTTCTTTAACTGTATCACTATGGGCATCCAATGTTGTTGAAATGCATGTTTTGATATTTGAGGAATAATGGCAACATAAAAAATGATGATGTATGGGAAGATAAATTGAGCTGGATAAGAATGTAGTCATTTGCAAGTAACATTGCAAAGCTTTGAAATTTATTGTGTATGGGTGATTTATGAGAGGTTTTCGAATTCTAGTTAGTGGAAGTCTTGATTTTTGAACTGCTTGTGCAGTTAATGCAGGATCAAACAAAGCAGCCTCGAGCAGCACCACCCTGAACACCAGGAAGCTTGATGATGAGACAGAAGTTCTTGCACGTAAGTTCCCTTTGAAATGAAAGTACAGTTGTACTTTTATTGTTCCCGTAAAAAAGTTTTTCATATTAACAATAGGAATTTGAAACGAAGATCAATAGAAAGCCTGGATAGTAAAGTGGGCAGAGAAACTAGAAATATACAAAAATATTGTCTAATTTTTTAAAAGTCCATAATTGAATATCTCTACTGCTGAACTGAAATTCTCAAAAGGCTATTGAAACTTGAAATGGAGACCTATCATTTTTTTTGAGTGTCCTTCATCTTTGTAGTTTTGTTCGTTGTCTGGATTGTCTGAAGTGATGGAAGGATCATGTCCTAGGTGAGATAAATCTTTGAAGAAGGATTCCCATTTCTGTATTTGCCTTTAGTTCTCCTACCTGACATGGTCCACCGACTTGTCCAAGACATTGTAACTGACCTGAATTTGTATTTGTTACTGGATCTTCAACAGAACTTTGATTTCCTTCTTCCAAGGTCAATTGTGGCTAGCAAAAGTCAGCGGCATATTCTTTGAGTGTCTACATTTCGTTGATTTTACCCTCTAACTTATCTCTCATTTCTATATCCTCAACTTTGAACTGAAGCATACATTTGGTCAAATGATGACTTTCTTCAGAGATGCCAGCCTGGGGTTCATCACTACCAAGATGATGCAATTGCTGCAATGTGTGAGATAAATGTTTGCTTTCTGGCCCTTTTGCAGGTATTGGGCTCCAGGCTCCCCCAAGTTTGATAGGGACCTTCTCCTTGCACTTCCCCTCTTTGTTTGGTTCTTTCTGGTCTGCCATCCTAAACAAGGTTGAAAACAGACAGCAGAGCTTGAGTATAGCAAAAGCGGCTGAGAGATAAGATAAGTTAAGATAAGATATTTTTATTAATGTCCAACAAATGACCATAAATAGGTCAATGGGACACTCGGTACAATAGTGTGAGATAGAAAGTCGGAGTGCAAAGGCTGCTCCTAGAAATACATGATATAAGCAAAACTAACCTAAGCTGTAAAAGACCTAAAGTCTAAAGCCTCAAAGCATGGAGTGGGGAAACGAATCAATAGTGTAGTTATGTGCAAGTTTTATGAAGAACAAAAGCACCAACATTATCAAGGGGAATGGATCACCTAAGGGGCGGTCAACCTTCGTTGATGCAATCTATCCTACCATTCGAGGTTGCAGGGAACAAACTCATTATAGATGTTTGGTTAGATGAATTAGATGAGCAAGAAGATCTTGTCTCATATATGTGTTGTTGTTGGGGTGTTTCAACTCGTGTTTGAGATTTGGGGGAGGTATCTGCACTATTGGGGTCTCATAGATTTGGTTGTTGATGTAGTGCTGCTTTTGCATGTCTCTTGGTATCTTTGTTTATTGGAAGCATCAGAAAGAAAGTTGTAATCGGCCTAACGAGGATTGCTCTGGGTTGGGGTGGGCAAAGTGAACAAGATCCAAGTCCAAAGGCCTACCCAATGTATAGTGTCAAACATATGGTGGTTGGTTTCAAAATGAAGAGGATGAGAACTAACCCAAAACTACTCGAGGGTCTCCAAAGAGCATGCATCCAATGTTGAAGTATGTAGGGAGGTCGATCAATAAGTCCATCTTAGCTCCAAAAAGTGCTTTGCATAGAATGCTATCTTGGGGCTTTGTCCACTTGGTGGGTTGAGACTTGACCTAAGTAACCCAAATATATTGTCTGTTGATGTCCTCTCTAATCATCTTAGTCGACTCCTACTTATTGGGCAAGAGTTGATCGGGGGTGTCAAGAGAATAACTAAATGGAGGGAGGCTTTCACTTATACCAATGGTTTGAAGTATAAGTAGCCTTCACAAACCAACAATGAGCTCAATCAGAGAAATTGGTAGTAGCTATGGTTTCCAAGGAACAATAGGGAATAAAGTATAACGATCCTTGCTAGTTGGGAAGTTCGCACATGCTGTAAAAGGGTAACTAGTCTGAAGATGGTTTCAATCTTGAAAGCTGGTGTTACAAACTTTACTTTGATAATGGCATGGAGAATTGTCCTCTTTCATTTGATGATGTGGTGAAGCATGCAAACTTGAACTTTCCCAAGCATGGCTTAGTTTGACTCCAGTAAATCAGGTCTTTAGACCTCCAAACCATAGAGTACGGTGGGATTGGTGAGGCTATCCACGAGGTATGTCTTGGACTTAGTGTCATGAAAATGGTTCCATAAAAACTTGTGTGCAAGAAGAGTGATGGATCCATAGTCCTTGTTTCAAGGTTGGAGTGATTTCCTCAAATGAGATCTAGGCCTTGAACATTGAACCCCTAGGTAAGTGTAATTAGTGGTGATCTTGATTTCAACACCCTAGAAATAAATATGATGCTCTGAGAGGATGGTATTGGCTCATTAAAGATCATAACTTTGGTTTTGCCAAGGTTGATCATCAATTTATGAAGATCACAAAATTGGATAAGGCATCAAGTTGTCTTTGTAATCCCTCCAAGGTGGAGGACAACATTGAACATGAACACATCATCAATTGTTTGGTACTTTGGCCTGAATCTTGCTTGTCTTCTAGCTTGAAATGTCTCCTCTCAAGTTCCCTAGATGATTTTAAGTGAAGAGAGGTTGCGTAAATCATAGAGAAAGGGTGTCCCACCACAATCGATTAGTACTGGATTGGAGTTGTCACCCAATTTGTGGATCTATTGAATAGTGCGGTAGGACCACGATTGTGGTAATATTGAGCAAGTTACATGGTTAAATAGATCAACGATGTAATCAAGAGTGCCAATCTACCATGTTTGAAAAGCTGAGCTTGGAACCCTTCCTCATTTTCCACTTTGATGGTGTTCATCTCCCAGATATTTGTGTAAAAGAATAGGAAACGAGATACTAGAGTCAAACTAGGCCAAATAGGAAACGAGATACTAGAGTCAAACTAGGCCAAATAGGAAACGAGATTCTAGAGTCAAACTAGGCCATGACAGGGAGAGTTCAAGTTGTCATGCTTCGACACTTCATCAAATGAAAGAGGACAGTTCTCCATGACCTTATCCAAGTTGAGTTTGCAACGCTCCCTTTCAAGATTGAAACCATCTTTAGACTACCCTCTACTTGAAGAACAAGGAAAATTACAATTAGATTAAATTGAAATGTCCCTCAAGAGGATATGGATTATTAAACTGGTGCAATCAATGTTGATTCATTATTGTCAATTGAAGGTGCCATGCATTCTCTTCTTGAATACAAAGATTGAGCTTGAAGAGCGCACCGTCCTCCTAGGGTGCCTCTTCATGGATGGCATTATTGTGCTCCCCATCCTAGAAAGCTTTTACACCCCTTCATTTTTGGATTTATTGTAGTCATTGATCCTATAACCTCAGTTGTGTGCGGTCCAAGTCATCAATGGTGATCTTATCAAAGGTTTCCTCCTTACCCTTTTGTTCCTTGATTTATGGAGTTATAAATTTCAATTGTTTCACTTCATGTTAGAGGCTTGATTTCGGGTGGTCGTCCTTTTGACATGGTGGAACTTTACTTCCTTCAACCATTTTAATTGATTAGAGAGCTATCGGTTTTGAGATTTAGTTGTGCGTTTCATATGAATGATATCTTGGGATTCTCCTTTAATAATGACTTACGTAATAACCGATTACTTGCCATGACTTCAAACTTGCAACTAAAGTTATCATTTCTGCTTGTTATTTGTTTCCTTCCCCATGTTTTCCATTTACACAACCTTAATAATGCCATTATGATCCTGAAGATTGTCTCCACACCCAGCTTTGTCGGGATTTTCCTTAGCTTCTCCATCATAGTTTACTTTGGTTTTGCCTTCTTTTCGATGTTGCCAGATCTTCACCTTGGGAGTCGTTGGGACTTGGCTAATCTAAATTGATGAAATAGGGTTGTACATTTTATACTCTTATGAATAATGTTTTTTGTTACAAGACTTGTATGTGGTATTATTTTGCTTTTGTTATGTATTTTGAGTAGATTGTTTGATGTTCACATTGTCTCTTTTAGAAAATGGTAAAATAAAAAACAATATCTCAAAAAATATCTAAGGAAGGGTGATAATTATTTCTATAAATTAAGCTGCTATTTAGAATTGTTACTTTTTGTTACGCGCCATGGAAAAAATTGCCTTTCTAGAGGACTTTCTAGATACAAGCTCTATCAGGTTATTGGAGCAAAGCCAAAATGACATCTTATCAAAGGTGCACTAATCATCAGGATCAAGGAGTAGAAAAGGTTAGGATTGCTCCATTAAAATTTACTTTGATTTGGTTGTCATTTGGATGTTGCCGGATCTTCTCCTTGGGGGTGTCAGCTGACCTTTTATCAATCAAATAGAGTTGTACTTTTTACCCTCATTGAAATAAACAATTTTTTGTTACAAGGATGCTAGGAAAGTTGCACTTTCTTACCCTTTTGCTCCCACCAAGATCATGCATCCAGGGGCTCTTGGTCTCAAATACTCTCCCAAGGATGTTATTTGACAGTGCATTGGTCCCTTCACAGTGATACTCCTACCTTTTCTTATAGCTTCTTTTAGATTTAGCTAGGGGTTTTATATCTTTATTCTTATATGCTTTTGATAGATTTGTTATAGGTGTTACTTTTGCACTTCTGAAATGCAACTTGTTATGAACATAAATACATAAAATAATAATAATAGAAATATAAATACATAATAATAATAATAATAATAATAATAATAATAATTTAATTAAATAAATGAAAAGATCAAGAGGCACGTACCTCTTCACCTTGTGACTAGTCAATGCTAAAAGTAAACTGTCACGAGGGTGATTGTAAGATCATCTTTTAGTCATTTATCAATCAATATCTATTCAAAATAACTCCGTGTACAAGTAAAAAAAAGTATACTATTACAATGGTATTAGAGCAATTCCATGGCAATTTTGGGTTAAAAATTGTCATTCGTACACAATTTGTTTGTCGTCAAATTCAGATCTGTACTTGTTCACCATCTGTTGTCATTTGTACCTATCATCCATATGTTTGTACACGTCTGTTGTAGCCATCGTACACTATTTTTACTGCATTCATGCACTGTCGACGTTGTACGATTTGCTTGGATCCAATCGCCGCACGTCCTGCTTGTCCTAATTGTCGTACGTTTGCCTGGCCCAATTGTCGTACGTCTCCCTTATCTCGGTTAGTTGCTATTGACCTGTCCCTACCTCGTACGACTCACTCTTCTATCCGATCCCATTCACCATTAGTAATTGCCATTCGTATCTTTCCAAAAAAAATCGTGGCACTTAATGTCTCATTAAACTTGATTTACCTTACCTAATTATTTTATAAATATTAATAAAGTTACTTTATCTTAATTAAAGTCACTTTATTTTATAAGGTGACCTTATCATATAAAGTAATTTATCACTTATTACTTTATCAGTAATTTTTTTTGGGGAATTATATTTAAAATATGGAAGCAAGTAAGAAAAAGAACTATGAATTACAAGAAGACATTAATTGTCATAAAAGTGAGGCCAACAACATTAAATATTGTCTCGGTAAAGTCAAGAAGGGTCAAGAGGAATTTGGTGAAGTACAAAAAGCATTATTGGAAAAAATCGATAAATTTAGAGGATTATGGACACCAGGAAATACGAGAGATAATTTTTCAAGAAATATGCACAAATTTCAAGATAGAGATTACCAATAGTTACATGACGAAGAAAATGATGACTTATATAACAACTTCGTGCTTCTCAAACAAAAGGGAAGCGTGAATGACTACACACATGAATGGGAAGTGCTGGCAACAAGGCAAAGTAGATTCACAGATGAACAATTGCTAAAAATGTATATTTGTGGGTTGAAAGATTACATCCATAGTGAAACTAAATTATGGAACCCTAAAACTATTGAAGATGCTAGACACGCAACAAAGCTAATTGAACAAAAAAACAAGTTCGATAAGCTATTATTCACAAGTGCAAAAAAGTCAAATAAATATTTAAATGAAAGATCAAAGAAATACTCTGCAGATAAGTCTAACAAGTATGTACCACCTCATTTAAAGGAAGGTGAAGGTAGGCAACAAGACCCAAGTAAGAAATGGGAAAACAAATGCCAATATTGTGGAGACAAATGGTTGTCAGGGCACAAATGCAGCAATAAAAAACTATATACTTGTGAAGCAAAGAAAGAATTAGACACATCTGGAAATTACTCAGATGAAGAAAATAAAAATGAATGCGATATCCCCAATATAGAGCCTGAAGCAGCCATGCCCAAGATTTCCCTTGATGCAATAATAGGAATAGCGCAACTGCAGACATTAAAAATAAGGTGGCATGTGAAAAAAGAGAATGTCACTATTCTTGTAGACACATGGAGCACCCATAATTTCATAGATATAAATGTTGCAAAAGGATTAAATCTATTCGTGTATCCAACTATATATACAAGAGTTATGGTGGTAGATGGAAAAAAATTGATGGAGTTGGAAAGTGTCATAAGGTCAAGCTACAAATAGAAGATTGCGAATTGGAATCTGGGTTCTACACAGTACCCTTGGGTGGAGTAGAAGTTGTCTTGGGAATTCAATGGTTACAAATATTGGGGACCTATTTTGCAAATCACTAGAAACAATTTATAAAGTTAAAATGAGAAGGAATAGGATATAAATTATACGAATTTCGGCCACCCCCCATCCAAATTATATCCTCACAACAAATGGAGACTAATTCGAAAGGGAGCACCAACTTTCGTGGCACAATGTCACCAGATGGAAATATTAGCATCAAAAGTGGTCCATTCTCAACATTCAAAGATTGAAGCGTTAATCCAAAAATATGACAAGGTATTCTAGGACTTACCTATGAAGTTACCTCCAGAAAGAAAGATAGAGCATATAATCAAGGTTAAACCAAGATAGAGCATATAATCAAGGTTAAACCAGATTCAACATTGTTTAATATCAAACCCTATTGATATTCACACCACCATAAAACAAAGTTAGAAAAGTTAATTCAAGACCTATTAAAATGTAGAGTTATTACAATAAGTAGGAGCCCATATGCAACCCTTGTAATCTTGGTTCAGAAAAAGGATGGATCTTTCAAACTCTGCATAGACTATCGAGGATTAAATAAAATAACTATAAAAACAAATTTCTTATACCATTCATAGATGAGCTGCTGGACGAACTCCATGGAACAAAATACTTTTCAAAATTGGATCTAAGGTCAAGGTACTACCAGATTCGAGTAAGATTAGAGGATGTGGCAAAAATTGCTTTTCAAACACATAAAGGTCACTATGAGTTCAAGGTGATGCCATTCGGGTTAATAAATGCCCCTGCTACCTTCCAAGCAACTATGGATCAACTCTTTCGGCCCTCCTTAAGAAAGTTTGTACTAGTCTTTTTTGATGATATTCTTATATACAGTTAGACTTGGAAGGAACATGTGAAGCATTTAGAGCAGGTGCTTTCTCTCAGAAAAAATATCAGTTTTTTGCAAAAATATCAAAATGTTCGTTTGGTAAAGAGGAAGTAGAATACCTTGGTCATATCATATCCCAAGGAGTCAAGGTGGACCCCAGTAAAATCAAAACAATCATAGAATGGCCAAAACCAAACAACATATCAAAACTAAGGGGATTCCTTGGATTAATAGGTTATCATCGAAGATTTATCAAGAACTACGCTCATTTGATAGTACCACTGTCATCATTTGATAGTATCACTGTCAAACCTATTGAAGAAAAATTCCTTCAAATGGGATAACAATGCCAAAGAATGTTTTGAAACATTAATAAGGGTTATGTCATCCACACTTGTGTTAGCAACACTAGATTTTACAAAACCCTTTGTAGTAGAGTGTGATGCATCAAGATTTGGAATAGGAGCAATGTTAATGCAAGATGGCCACCCAATAGCTTTTGAAAGTCGAAAGCTCAATAAAAGGGAAGGTTTAAAGTCTACCTATAATAAGGAAATGTAGCCATTATGCATACGTTATCTAAGTGGCGACAATATCTTTTAGGAAGTAAATTCTCGATATGTACCGATCACAATAGTCTTCACTACCTACTACGGGAAAAAATGTTGTCCATTGAACAACAAAAATGAACGGAATAACTTTCCACCTTTTATATGGAAATAATACACAAAAAGGGGAAGGACAATGTAGCTGCTGATGCACTATCATGAAAACATGACGAAGTAAGGGCATATGCAACAACAATAGTGATTCTTGATTGGTTAGATGAAATCTGAGTTGATTATGCCAAAGATCTCGAATCTAATTCAATAATCAACAATTTGGACCAAAACCCCAAATTTGAATGGAAAAATGACATTTTATGGTACAAGGACAAAATCTATCTAATTCCATTTTCAAAATTTAAAACAAAAGTCTTCAAGGAGTCACATAGCTCCCCAATAGTAGGACATATAGGCTTTTTCAGAGCCTACTATAATGCACGACAATCCTTCTATTGGAAGGGAATGAATAAGGATATTCAAAAATTTGTTGCCGAATGGACATATGTCAAAGAAATAAAAATTAAAATGTTATGACTCCAGGGTTACTTCATCCTCTCCTCTACACATTCCTAACCAAAAATGGGAAGAGATCTCAATGGATTTCATTGAAGGGTTACCCATGTCTGATAGGAAGGATAAAATTTTTGTTGTGGTTGACATTTTAACCAAATATGCACATTTTATGGTAGTAAGGAAAACTAACTCAACAAAACAAATTGTAGATATCTTTTGCAAAAACATTTATATATTGCATGGGTTTCCGAAGGTTATTGTCAACCATAGGGATGCAAAATTGAAAGGAAATTTTTGGAGAGATTTTTGCAAACAAACAGGGATATCCCTTAATATAAGCTCAACCTACCATCGACAAACAGATGGTCAGACAAAATTTTTAAATAAATGCTTAGAAACTTACCTTTGGTGCTTTGTGAAAAATAAGCAAAATAATTGGTTTCAATGGTTACATTTAGCCGAATGGTAGTATAATTCTACATATCACACTTTCGCTAAAATGACCCCTTTCCAAGCCTTATATGGTTATGAACTGCCCAAATGGAAAGAGTTTGCACTGATTGACACTAAGGTCTAAGCAGTAAAGAACCAGCTAGAGGAAGAATATAAAATGATCAAAATATTAAAAGAAAACCTAGCAACAACTTGTAATCGAATGAAACAACTAGCAGACCAACATAAGTCAGAAAGAGAGTTTGAAGAAAGCGATTGTGTGTTTGTAAGACTCCAACCCTCAAACAATTATCCCTTAAGCAACAAGGGAAGAACAAATTGTCTCCAAAGTTCTATTGACCTTTTCGAATTAACAAAAAAATTAGTGAAGTAGCTTATGGATTGGAATTGCCAAACACTTGTCGCATCCACAACGTCTTCCATGTCTCATGTCTCAAGAAGGTGCTTGGGCAAGCTCAACCCCTTCAAATAGAAATCCCTGAATTTGATGATGAAGGGAAAATTATTTTAGAACCATAAGGTATTCTTGCCACTAAGGAAAAGGTGTTACGTTCTAGAACCATTAAGGAATATCTCATTAAATGGAAAAAAACTTCCATAAGAACATTCCTCATGGGAATTAGAACATTTTCTCAGACAATACCCATCACTACCCTTGCTTTGAGGACAAAGCAAAATATTAAGGGGGATGGTAATGTTACGAACATAAATACATAAAATAATAATAATATAAATATAAATATAAATACATAATAATAATAATAATAATATTAATTTAATTAAATAAAATTTAAATGAAAAAATCAAGAGGCATGTACCTCTTCACCTCGTGACCAGTCAACGCTATAAGTAAACCGTCATGAGGGTGATCGTAAGATCATCTTTTAATCATTTATCAATCATTTATCAATCATTATCTATTCAGAATAACTGTCTACAATTAGTAAAATTGTTTTAGTCCCATTGACCTTCTATTGTTGTCGTTTTTTGGACATTAATAAAATTATCTTATCTTCTAGGAAGTGGTAAAATAAAAAATACTTTATTAAGGAAGAGCGATACTTTCTATGAATTAATTTACTATTTAGGACTTTTACTGTTTGTTACAGTAAAATTTGCCTTTTTTGTGGACTCAGAGATGCAAGCCCAGTCAGGTTGTTGGAGCAAAGCAAAGCAAGAATGACATCTTATCAAGGATCCAGTACATAAACATCAGGAATAAAGTGTAGAATAGGGTTCTCATTTAGCAACATTGAATGCATAGGATGATCTATGCCCCTTAAGATTAGAGGTTTGTTTATCTTATCCTTGATTTTATGAGGGGTGGTAGGTAATGTCTCCCTTGTTTTCTATCTACAGAGCCTTGCTGATGCTGTTACGATTGCAAAGAATGCCTCCACAGTCGGCTTTGACTTGACTGCCATTAGCTGTTCCATCAAAGTTTACTTTGATTTGGCCTGCCTTTGGATGGTTGCCAGATCCTCTCCTTGGGAGTGGTCGGCTGGTCTTTATTGATGAATTAGAGTTATATTTCAATTACTGAGAAGAACACTTCTCACCTATACCAGGAAGGCAGTTAGAACAAACCAAATGGGGATTTTGAATTGTGCACGATTGCATACCCTTACTACACTGATTCAAAAATGTTTCTTTAAGGCCTGAAATATTTTACAACAGAAGTGGTAGGTACAATGAGACAAATTGAGAATAAAGCAAAATACAGAACGCATTCATGACTTACTTGAGCTTTGATTTAGCAGCTTCCTCAAAGGCTGCAACCAGGGTAGTTTGGAAATCCCAGGCCTTCCCACTACCTTGCTCCCTTTTTTGATTTTCACCCTCTTGTGGTTCTGGGTCTTCCAGGTGCATGGGAAATTAGGAAAAGGAGAGATGAGTGCTATTGGCCATTCCTAGTTCCGAATCTGCGAATTTTATATACCTGTGGGCATTGATGGGAGGATTTCTGACTCCATCTTGAAAGGTTTTTCATAAGGATTCTAAATCTCTGTTGCAGGCTTGTTTAGATAATCTGTCTGCTTCTTGGTTATGTTCATGGTAAATATGATGGAAGTGAATTGAACCAAAGCTGTTTTTGATAACTTCTGCTAATTGAAGGCTGGCATGAAGTCCTGGGTTCCTCATCATCAATTCCTTCTTCCTTGCTATGGTCATTAAAATGGTATCAGCTTCTGTTTCTACATAATTGTTGGTAGCCTTCCAAGTCCACATTCGAAATCGATCTTATGATCATCATCTATGGGAAGAATGATACTTATTTCTATGATTTAAGTTACTATCTAGGACTGTTGAAGCAAAGCAAGACAACAGGTTAGATACAAGCCCAACTAGGCTGTTGAAGCAAAGCAAGAATGACATCTTATCAGAGGCCCAGCACCTAAGCATCAGGAATTAAGTGTAGTAAAGGGTTCTTATTTAACAACATTAGATGCTTACGGCGATCTTGTGCGCTTTACACGAGTAGAGGTTGGTTTATCCTATTCAGTGATTGTATGAGGGCCACTCCTGTAGGCTGGTACCGTCTCTATGACTAGAAAGAAGTCTGAGCATCACTGAAACCTTAAATCAAAGGGACAATTTTTTTCAGATCTATTCCCTTTACATGGGCACATGTTTTTTATGGTATTCAGTATGCAATATGGTCATTCCTATTTGCACTTTTTAAGATTAGAAAAATTCTCAAGAACATTGTGCTCTCAAAGCCTATGTTCATTTTGTAATAACTGCATAGAATATGCATGTAATATGTTAATTCGTTCTATATTATACAGTCGAACCTTTTGCTGATTTAGTGAAAATAATAATGATACCGCCTCATCGTGTTTTGGTGTAAAATCCCTAGGGTTTCCAGGGAGCCAGGCAAGCTTGCAAACAAGTCAAATTTTCAAAATGTCACACATTCTTTTCACTATAAATAGGTAGCATTTATAGATAACCAGTATGTGAATAGAACCAGTTCAGTAGCATAGTAATACCAGCAATAAATACAGTCCTACAGTTATCCAAAAGCCAGTAGTAAAACCCTCTAAAGGCTGCTGTCACAATTTAGTAAATATCGGAATACAGCCTCAATCACAAAGATACTCAATGCTGTAACAATAATACCTAATGATGATGAGTATAGCAGTCTTAGAACACAGTATTCAAACTTAGCAATGCTGTTACAATAGCTACTACAGCAGAATTTACCCAACAGCAAGAAATATACCCAAAATATCCAATCCTAATGGCTGCAACAGCAGCAGCAATTAACCATAGGAGCATGGAACTCAACCCTAGCAATAAATGATGCTGATATAACCATCACCACAGCAGAAATTATCAATTATTTTTGTTAATAGAATCTGGAACCTGTGCTGTGTGGGTTGGCACCTTGGTGCTTCTGCCGAACCAGTCCTCAACACAGCTGAGTTTAGGGTTTGGTCCCTTTCTTAATGACTTGCTGCTGCTCCCAGGATGCTTGGTCCTCTTCTGCCAGCTATAACTCTGCCCTCGGTCCTGCACGATGGAGGCCTATGTCCCACTGACAGTCCCCTTCATCCCTGCGGCTTCATCAACATACAGTGCGGCCCTTCCTTTTACTGACCTGGTTAGCAGAGACAGAACTCGGCCTCCCCTCCAAGGTTGTTTAAGGCTAGATCAGTCCCTCCAACCCCCTTGCGGCAGCGTCCTGGTTCTTGAACAGGTAGATTTGGCCCTCCAAATGGCCACAGCAAACTCAGCAATCCTCCCCAGCAGTTTTGTCCCTCAGCGGCTATGCTTTTGGTGCAAGAGTGAATAAGGGTTGAGCTAGGGTGATCCCTAGGCCACACCGAAACTCAACAGAGAGAGGGAGGGTTTACCCACCCTCCAAATGGCCAAGGCAACCGCCCCCAAAAACAGAAGAGAGAACTCCAAAAATAATCCTTGTGTCTTTTCAAATGAGCCTCCATCTCCTTATATAGATCTTGTCTTTTGCTTGCTTCATTGTTTTAGTTGGCTTACCCCTCAAGTTAAGGTCTTTTTACCCTTTTCTTCATCCAATTGTAGCTTATCCCTTAAGTTAGGGTCTTTTACCCCCTTGCTTTTGCCCCATTAACACATTTAGACCAGCCACTTTCCTCTTTGTGTCCATCAAGGCCCCATGGTTCCCCTTTGGTTGGGGACTATGGCCTACAGGGAGCCCCCTAAGCCACTATGTCCCTCCTCTGGTGAGATCAAAGGGGAGGGGACATGACATTTGGGAAGGGCAAATCCTATTTTTGATCAATGGGCACCTGTAAACACAAGTCTGCATTATCATGGACCTATTTCAATGAAAATTTTCCAACACACACATTGTTCAAGGCTTCTATGCCTGTCAGGGTTTGAACATGGGTTGTTTGCAGCGTGACTCCCCATTTCAACCATTATTCCACAGCCTGATGGGTATTACTGACTCAGATTATCCAATTTACCTTAGCAACATGTCTTTGCCAAAATCAAAAGTGGGTGACTAGTTTAGTTATCTGCAAAAGTATTTTTTATGTTTATGTTATTCAATATTAATTGTATCCGCTATGGTTATTACTATCAATGTTTTTAATGTTAGATAAGTATCATAGAATAGGCTTTCACTTTGTATGAACTTGATAGAATATGCTTGCTATAGGTTATTTACTATTACTATACTCTTTCCAAGAAAATGTCGATGGAATTTTTAGTAAACCTGTGGGTGTAGACTAGTGTGCCTCAACCAGGGGTACCTGCTGCCATGGAATTAGCTAGATGCCCAACAACATTGGCAACAACCGGTTGAGCTAACCCTTTGGGCTTACAGTATACAGTAGTGTCAACCTTGTTGCCAAGTTTAAGGAATAATAATCATCCTGCCTCGTTATCAAATTTACCTCAACAACATTATTTGCCAAAATGAACTACAGAGAAAGAGTTAAAACTTAATTGCAAAGGTTTATATTTTGAGGAAATTGGTTTGAGAACCACAAGCTTATGTGTGGATGCCACAGATTTCCTATGGCTTAGGTGTAAGGTCTGAGGGGTATCTACTCTACAAAAAATGTTCAGGACTTGCACATGGTCTCATCCCTTTCTTAACTTGCCATTTTGGTGGGTTAGGCCACAATGAGAATAGAACACTAGTTTTGAAGTATAATATCACATTATTTTTGCAATTGCGATTGTTATTTTAGTTTGTTTTCTGGTTCTCATTGTGTGCAAAATGGGACCCTGATAACCATATTACTGAGAATCTATTATATTTGCACTGGTGTATTCCACAGCCCAGTATGGATGAGACGTGTACTGTAATGTAATGCTAATAAACTAATATAAAAAGAAAATCCATTGTATTTGTACCGAGAGAAGTGAGATGCATTCTACAGCTCAGTATGGATGAGTTCATTGTATTTGTACCGAGAGAAGTCAGATGCATTCTACAGTTCAGTATGGATGAGTTGTGAAATTTAACGTAATGATAATGGACTAATATAAAAAAAAATGAACCATAATAAAAAATAATATAAACAAATTGGCCACCATTATCATAAAAATTGTTATTATATCAACAAAAGTGAGGTGCGTTTTACAACCCTATAATGTAAAAATGAAAAAATCGACCATAGTAATAAAAATAATAAAAAAATATTGTAAACAAAAAGGCCACCATAATCATTAAAAAATGTTAATTGTATCAAGAAAAACAAGGTGAATTCTACAGCCCAGAACGAGGGAGATGTATATTGTCCATGGCTAATCCTGATGTGGCATAAGTGGTCCATTATAATATTTTTATAGTATAAAAAGATTAACAATCCATAGTACATACATATGAGATGTATGTACTGAATACTGAACATGGGATGTATGTTTTAACATACAAGATTTTATTTCCAGTTTGTTTAAGATGTGTTCTTATATCATTCTTTTGATTTTAAGATTTAAATACTTTTTGCAATCTATCATTTTATCAGACGAAAGAGTTTCAACGGATTTGAAGAAAAACATAATGCAGGCCCGTTTAGATAAAAAGTTAACACAAGCTCAGCTTGCACAGGTACTGTTTTTGCATAATTCCCTTGTAAGGTTTCTTCCTTATGTCTTCTTCCAGTTCTACTTTAGTATGGCAGCATCCTAACAGAACTTTTGTTTGGAACAGCAAATTAATGAAAAACCTCAAATTATTCAAGAGTACGAGTCTGGGAAAGCAATTCCCAATCAGCAGATCATTGCAAAGCTGGAAAGGGTTCTTAGTGTGAAACTGCGTGGAACTTCTGGAACTTCTGGAACTTCTGGAAAGAAATAACTGCAAGTATGCAATAGCAATAACCTGTCATAGATTTGTGTGATTTGGCGTTCACCAACTACCTGCATATTTGTGAAGTTATGGGCATCTTTGTACAGAGTTATGCATGGAATCTGTATTGTAGTAATGCTACTGCTAGGTTTTGATATCCTCGCTCCAAGTGCATCTGGGAATTGTGGTTTAAAGCTCTTGTCTTTTGCTGCAGCATTTGGATTGCACTTGTTGCTTGTTGATCTTGTGCCCAAATAAGTCTGGTATTTTGCATTTACAAATTGGAACTTTTGATCGAGATACTAATGCAGTCTTTGAACTTGTCTAGAAGTGTGTTTTTAGTGTCTGCTACATATTAAGGTGTTTGTTTAATTGTGTTGCTGTTTGCATTCTGCCTTATTATGTTGATTTGAGATGTCCAACAGAACTTGTTATGTGGCATCTTGAATCAGAGTTTGAAGGTTACATAGACATAGTTGTGATAATAGTATGTGATGTAGATGTGTAGCTGGATATGTGCTTTTGTAAATCAGCAGTATATTTGTTGGCGTTGGTTATTTCAGTGCAAAAATTAGGAGAAAAATGAAATGCAATTTTAATATTCCTTGCTGGCTAAGATGGAGACGAAAAGACAAATAAACTTGCTTTGCTTATTGAAGGGGGGAAATTGGAATGACTAGGAGGCGTAATTTTTTCCACGTATAACTGATGGAAATGCAATTTAATGCATTCTATTTATAAGCATTTACTTTTAGTTTTCTGAAGATGAACAAGTCCTTATTATAAAGTACAGTGGTAAACTAGCAGATTTTCGCTCGTGTATGTTAGATATAGGATATCTGGTACAGGTGGAGTCTTTTCAACTAGACGTGTGATTTTTGTGGGAACCTCTTAAACTGCAGTTGCTGGAAATATGAGAAATTCATGAACAATACAATATGATTTCGTGGCAGCAATTGAATTGCATTTGTTTCTGATTATCTTGTGCCGAAATCAGTCCAGTTGTTTGCATGTATAGGAAAAATGGAACTTGTGATTGAATTACTTATGCAGCCTATGAACATGTTTAGAATGTATTTTGCGTTTGTAACTGATGGTGTTGCTATTTGCATTCTAGTTTTTCTGTTGATGAGATGTCCTTGTTCCATGGCATCTTGAATCATAAAATTGGAAGGTTACGTTATAATAATAGTAGACCGGGAATTGTTGACTTGTAGTAGGTTCATGATGTAGATGTGTAGCTGAATGTGTGCTTTATAAGTAGATAAGTTGGGGTTGGTTTTTTCAGTGCAAAAATTAGGAGGGAAATGACGTGCAATGTTTTTATTCCTTGTTAAATTGGAAGAACCTTGTTTGCTTATTTAATGGGAATGGGATTGCATGTATAACTTTCTACAAATATATGCAAAATTTCAACGTATTCCACCTTAAGCATTCATAATTAGTTAACTAGGAGTATTATTATTTTGAAATAACTAATAAGAAAGGATATGCAAAATCTTAATGGATTCCATTTTTAAGTATTTAGAATAAGTTACCTAAAGAGTATTATTATCTTGAAATATCTACTAAGAAAGATGGATATGCAAAAAATCTTAATGGATTCCATTTTTAAGCATCCAGTATTAGTTATCTAGTAATTTTTATTTTGAAATATATTTTAAGAAAAATGGTGTCCGCTGGTGACTTGCTTCTTTCACTGGACCCATCCCTTACATGTTAAGATCTTCATTTCAATGGAGCTGTGCCCAATATTGTCTTCGCAGAGTTTTTCAATGGTTTTAATTCACTGATTGAACCTTGTTGGAAGTTCCATGTATCAGATTTACTACCATACTTAAAAGTGATGCACATTCTGCTTCTATTGCGTTAATTTGACATTTTTGTTGCACCAATGTTCCCATTATGGTTTCGATTTGGGAGGCTACATTAGTGCCTTGATCCTGAATTTTCTTCAAAATTGTGTGAAGCGAGCTCCTATTTCCCTCATGCCTCAATACCTGTCTGATCTCTTAGGATTTCATGATAATCCATTTGGGAAGTAAGACTTCAAACCACACCAATTGAGCATAGTAAATTAAACTAAAATTGCCAGGCCTAAGAAGAAAGTTTGTATTCCGCAACACCTAAGAAGTAAATAGAATGTGGCCAAAACAACAATGACGGGGGTCAAAGATGAGACTAGAATTGGATAGAGAGAATCAGTGCACTTCTTTGAAATGTAACCCTTTGAAAATGAATGCCACCTTCAAGCCAACTGCCCCCCAATTGAGATCAAAGACTAAACTGGATAACTAACCAGAAGTATAAATCAAACCAAAAAACCAATAGAGTATCAAAGCCCCCAAGACAGGGAGTTATATTACCTAGAAATGTGTCCAAAACCCCCACAGTAGGAATAGGGGCATACTCTTTAGAGTTGTAAATAGATACCAGTTGTGAACCTTTCAAACATGTAGTAAAACGTGGGGAAAATGGTCTCCGCTTATATGAAAGTCTGGAATGGAGGAGCCATACCAATGTCCAAATTGCCAGACCAAACGCCACCGGCCAGAACCGCGATCTTGGATGCCTGGAACACCACACGAATAAGTTGAGCCACAGTGCAATAGTTCCACAATGTTTGTGTCAAATACCATGCAAAGGTTCATAGGCATGCAAAGAAATGAACAGACGCATGAGATGGGGAAGGAGAGCTCGCTTTACATTAAATTGACTGCTAAATAATCCACCATCCTTACAATGGGCCATGTGCTCATTTACATGATGTTTACATGGTTTATCCTTAATGATTTAAGGTATAGGTTGAAGATAGGGCTCGCCATTAATGACCACCTTTTCTTCTTTTCCTAATGTAGCTTTATTGGCAAAATGCTCTGCAATTATTTTGTAAAGAACAGGATAAAATTTCACTTGGGGATTAGGATTATCGCTTGCCTAATCCTTTCAAATATAGATGCCAACCTAGATTCAAAAGGATTAGTGCCTAATACCATTCTAGGATTCTCCCACTACTACCAAACTCTCTCTATGAAGAATGCTTATAAAGAATGCTGATTAGTTTCAAGCTTAGTAGGAGTGCAGATGCTTCAATTTG
This sequence comes from Picea engelmannii, assembly GCA_009831015.1. Taxonomy (NCBI): domain Eukaryota; kingdom Viridiplantae; phylum Streptophyta; class Pinopsida; order Pinales; family Pinaceae; genus Picea; species Picea engelmannii. The sequence goes on along the minus strand of ML777397.1, from coordinate 812,367 downwards.
GTTGTTAGTAGATATTCCCAGACTCCAAGCATAGGTATATACAATTGTACCTCCGAGGTTTTATGATGACCCCTCCTGCCACCTAATACCCTTGTTATTTTGAAATATCTATTAGGAAAGGTATGCAAATTGAAAGTTTTAAGCTATTTCACTTGTAAGCATCTAGTATTATTTATTTTCAAGCCTAGTGGGAGTGCATATGCTTCTATTTGGTTACAATTGTACCTCCGAGGTTTATGATGACCCCTCCTGCCACCTGATACCCTTATTATTTTGAATGAAATATCTATTAGGAAAGGTATGCAAATTGAAACTTTAAGCTATTTCACTTGTAAGCATCTAGTATTAATTATTTTCAAGCCTAGCAGGAGTGCATATGCTTCTATTTGGTCCTTAGTAGGAAAGGTATGCAAATTGAAACTTTAAGCTATTTCACTTGTAAGCATCCAGTATTATATACTAATTATTTTCAAGCCTAGTAGGAGTGCATATGCTTCTATTTGGTTACAATTGTACCTCCGAGGTTTATGATGACCCCTCCTGCCACCTGATACCCTTATTATTTTGAAATATCTATTAGGAAAGGTATGCAAATTGAAACTTTAAGCTATTTCACTTGTAAGCATCTAGTATTAATTATTTTCAAGCCTAGCAGGAGTGCATATGCTTCTATTTGGTCCTTAGTAGGAAAGGTATGCAAATTGAAACTTTAAGCTATTTCACTTGTAAGCATCTAGTATTAATTATTTTCAAGCCTAGCAGGAGTGCATATGCTTCTATTTGGTCCTTAGTAGGAAAGGTATGCAAATTGAAACTTTAAGCTATTTCACTTGTAAGCATCCAGTATTATATACTAATTATTTTCAAGCCTAGTAGGAGTGCATATGCTTCTATTTGGTCCTTAGTAGGAAAGGTATGCAAATTGAAACTTTAAGCTATTTCACTTGTAAGCATCTAGTATTAATTATTTTCAAGCCTAGTAGGAGTGCATATGCTTCTATTTGTTCGTTAGTAGATATGCTCAGACTCCAAGCCAAGGTATATACAATTATACCTTCGGGGTTTATGATGGCCCCTCCTGCACCTACTACCCCTATTATTTTGAAATATCTATTAGTAAAGATAGATATGCAAATCGAAACTTTAAGCTATTTCACTTGTAAGCATTTTGTATTAGTTATTTAAGAGTATTATTTTGAATTAGAGCACGAAAAGAAGGAAAACTTCATGATTGGCATGCAAATTGAAATCTTCATTGTTTACTGTGAATCATAGTGCTTGTTAGTGGAATTGCTGATTTTTTATTGTTGTTCTGTGATTTCCATACTTCTTCGTCTTATCGAAAATTATGGGAGGTCATATGAGCTTCAAGACCTTCCTAGATCTTTGTATGAAAGCCTCACATGCAAGTTAGTTTGATATCGAAAACAAACTCAAAGTCACAACAATCAGCTAAAAATCAATTAAAATGAATGTCAACTAAATCCCTTGATTTTATGCCTTTAAGGCTTTCTTGTCCAATTTCAGATTGTTGAATTGCTTGTTAAACATAGAGGGCAAAGCGAGCTTTCTAATTATTGGTAGGAAGCTCTATTCCACTTTTGGCTCATTAGGTTTCAAAATTCAAGAAAGTATTTGACCTATTATGCCATCTTGTATCATTTGTTGAAGGGATATGATCTTGTTTTTCTTTATCAACCTTGATGATGATGTATGACAACAAATATAAGTCATATTAAATCTCAATATTGCATATTTAAGTCATCAAATAATTAAATGAACAAATGAGCCAAGACAATCTTATACAAAAACAATGTCATGCAAGCAAAATGTAATTGAAATCAAATCATGTGTGTTTGCAGGTGAACTCAAGAAAGAGCTTTGATACCACTTGTAGTGTTTCTTAACTCTTAAAATTGAAACAACCAAACAACCAAGTATACGGAGACTATAATTGCAATACCCAAATACAAAACCAATATTATGAAAGATGTAAGAGATACCCTTGCATTAAGATAAAATCGAAGAGGGAAACAATGTTCACTTGCCTCTTAAGGTGGGGTCACCTCTCACCGAGCAGAGGTCCAAATACAACAACACAAGACAAAAATTCTAGTCTCCTATCACTAATGGGTACCAACTACATATTCACTAATGGATACTAAGTACTTAATGGGCTTTATAAAGTGGATATTTTTACATGCAATAACTATCCACTACTATTCAAAGATGATGGCTGCATATAACAATTTACTTGGATATGTCACATGGTTTAAAGTGCCTTATTCTATGTTCTTTGGACTTTCGACATTGATTCACATTGGACTTATGAATAAATACCATTAACATTCCTAGACCTCAAAAAGTGAAAGGATTCACGATTCCCTACTCTCAAATACAAATGCTCTTTCATATAAATATTTAAACACATAATTCATGTCAATATGTCCCCACATTCACCAAGCAAACCATTATTAGTCTCTTTCGAATTTGATCCGATATGCACATCTAGGGTTGTGCATAACTTGATATATGCACTTGCATGGATTACATGTTTTCCCAATCCAATGATGTTATTTGTGAACCCAATAGAGGATGTTGTCTAGTTGCTCGTGGCTTCGAGCAAAATTTGGGAGGGACATATTGTGTAGGAGGTGTAATATTTAGAACAAGTTGCCACGTGGGAAAAAAAAACTAATAGTGTTGGTTTGTGTGGGAGGTGACTTGAGTGGACCTTATACATTCATGACTAGTTTTGTAGCATTAATCATCCATGCACGTGTTGTGGCTAGCATGTGATGGTTGTTGGTTATGGCACCAAATATACAATGTAGAAGACATTCTTTGTGCACATGATTTTTGTCATAATAGTGGCAAAATTTCCTAAGGCTTATGATAACAATTTGGGTGATCCATTGTTGGTGTTGTTTTAGATGATGTTTAATGTTTGGAGAAGGTTCACGAGTTGAAACTATAGTATTCAGTGCACCGTCATATGACTATGCAACCAAATATATATATCATTTGTTCTTACTTAGCTTCAAGATTTTCATTATGAGTCAATTCGAGGGGGAAAAATACAATAGCCACTTGGTGCGCTAAGAATCAAGAATATCAGTACCAAAGTATTATGGATATAGTAGTTGACTTAAGACCACGCACTTGGTTGTTGGGGTAGGGGTTGGACCATGCACTAAGAGTCAAGAATATCAGTGCGCTAAGAGTCAAGAATATCAGTGCCACTATTTTTAAATCCTTCTCCTAATATACAACCAAACTTTGTGAGAGATTCACCACATTTTTAGTAGAAATGAATGTGCATGGTGATGTTGGTAGGAGGATGGATCATCTCATTCTACTCTTGTAAAAACTTATCCTTAGCATACTAGAAGGTGGCTAGTGTTTGTTGCATACATTCCTACCAATGATGAGCTCATTTCCCTCATGTTGCTATGGAATTAAGAAATTTTATATTGATAAGAAGTCATACCTTATCTGAGTATGACCCACTTAATTCTCCATTGTGGTCATATGCTTATGGCCATCACATCATCCATCATACAATGGAATGTGTATAAAATGAAGATTGTCGATACTTATAGTTGGAGTAGCCATCATTATAACAATCAATAGTGAACCTTGTGTGCAAGGAGCTACAAAGCTGTTGAAATATACTTATGTACTTCAACTACCATTCTAGTTGTCTATGCAAGGACATGGGATAAGGGAGTCTCCAAACCTAAATCAACATGGTCTTCAAAGGCATGATTGGAGACTACATCAAATAAATGTTCTATAATGATTTGTAACTCCTTAATAGATGTTGCATTAGTAGGATATAAGTGGATATAATCAAAATTATGAGTGCATAAAAATACATGAAATTATGAGTAAAGGTAGACCCAGGGTTAGGGTTAAATAAGTGTAGGACACTTGACCAACTTCTTCCAATCACCAACTTTGCGACCGTGGTCTAGTTATACATAATGAATCACTCAGGATGCACTATTTGGTTGCACATGTGGTCCCCTAAATACATGCAAATACAACTAGGCTATTGCATTAATGCATGCACACAAAATAAGATAAATTCAAAATATGTTAAGAAGAAGAAAATTTAAGGGCATGAAAGGATTTTAACCATAACATTAATCCTAGATCAATATATGGTCTAATTCTAACCATGGTAGGTTGTTGAATAGACCTCATGATCAAACCAAAGTAAGGGTCTATAGAATATCGAGATTTCTAGACCTGATAGGTTACACATCTAATATCTAAAGTGAATAGGGCCTTGGCATGGGATCTTATACTAAGTGATTGCTTGCTTTATTTGAGCCACCCTTATATTTATTGACTAATTGAAAGTAGTAAATGCAGGAATCCCATTTTAAATGTGTTTTCTTTTAAATTTTGGATTGATAATTCATCAACTGAATGGGGTGATGATCAATTTGTAGGATGCTTTCCATACCAAGGATATGGTACCTCCATTGCTTTGGAGCTTCGATGAGTGCATAAATTCCTTGTCATCAAGTGTTGTAGTTGAGCTTGGCCTAAGACAAGTTCTCTAAGTGATAAGTCACTTAGGAGTCCAACAAAGAGTCTTGTGGCAATGAGCTTGATTTAGTGGGGGGGTAGTGTGGAAGTAGTGATAGATAAAATTACTATAGAAATTAATCCTACCAAGAAGCTCTTGAGATTAGTTATGGTGCTAGGAGTGGGCCAAATATTCAAAAAGAAATTTGGTAGGATCTATATGAATTGTTGCTAGGTTAATTGGAAAGCCTATATATTGGACAACTTTTCCCAAAGAAGGATTTCATCATTTTGCCTTGTAAATAATGTTGGTGGATGAGGTCCAAAACAATGCAAACATGTTGAAAAATGATTTGACCAAGACTTACTAAAAAACAAAATAAAACTAAGTAAACCATGATGAACTTATCAAATGTGGTTAGAAGATCTCACTAGTGATCCTCGTGAAAGTGGTAGGTGCAATGGTGAGTGCAAAAGGCATGGCCAACCACTCAAAGAGCCCAAAATTGGTGTTGGAAGTTCTCTTCCAAGCATTAGAGGTTCCATATGCACTTGATAATACCCTAAAGTAAGATCCAATTGGGTGAAATACTTGGCCCCCTTGTGATAATCAAGGTCATCAATCTGAGGTAGAGGGTGGCAGTTCTTAATAGTGACTTTTTTGAGGACCTCGTTATCACACCAATTTCTTCCACCCATGACATTAATGCAATTTTAATTGAAGATTTGTTAACCCAACATTAACCATCCCTAATACACCCACTACATGGATTATAGACCCATTACACACCTCAAATCTGAGTCAAACTTCAAGTTGACCATCACATTGGACACAAGACTATTCCTTTATTTGGTCACATGACCATCACATAGGTCACACCGCATTTATTTTATTGGCCATGCGATTGTGCTAGGATTCTTTTGATACCCATGCACCTGTAGTTGTGCCATTTGAGCATTTCGATGTTGCATTAATGCCTAAAGTTCCTTCAAAATGGTCAAAGGATGAATGTGGGTCTGTTCAAGTTGTCTCTTCTCATCAATAGAAGGATACTTGGCCCACCTTTGTGTCAAGTTAGGCACATGTGAGCACATGGGATCCCATACTTGAATATTGAGAGTTTCCACTTGAACCAATGTTTTCCAAGCTAGCTTCAACCTATAAATACATGCCTCCCCCATGCGTTTGATAGAGCGTTTTGGCATTAAGGTTATGATGTTGAGATTTCATCGAAGGTCAGAGAAAGCCATTGCTTCCACTCACATATATTGAATTTACTTACACGTGTACTAACCATTATTCCTTCCAAAGTGCCATTGCATAAGGGGAAGCAATGCCAAATTTTTTCCATTTCGTATCAAGTCTTCGAGAGGAATCAAAGAACCCTCCCATGGAGAAGGATTGGAGTGCACAACTACAATCTTCTCTGCAAGTGATACTTTTCAAGTTTTATTTCCTTTCCATTGGATCACAACAAATTTTTTCTCTTCCCTCTAAAAGGTTGTTTTGAATCATTTTTATTCATTGTTTGTTATTTGTAAATGAGGGACTTATAGCCAACTTGCTTCACCAACACAAATACTCTATGGAATTAACCTTTGGTCTATTTTCTCATTCTTATGCAAATACATTTATCTTTTGAATGGATTTCAAGGGTTCTGAACTTGGTGTAAAATTGAAGACCATAACATTCAATTGGACTGTACAATTAGTCTATCATTAAGAACTCTATCTTCATATCTAGTGTTAGGACTTGACCACTTGGATTCTTTATTGTTAGGAACACAAGGATTAGCTATGCTTCCCACTTCATGGTTTGGCTCTTTCAAGCTCACCTTGCTTTGTGTTTAGGTGCCAACTGAGTGGCACACTCCAACTTTGTATGGGAAAAATATCTTTACTTATCGTTCTCATGGGGGGTAATAGGAAAGCCAAGAGATCAACCTTTCATTTCCCATTTCACATTTCCCATTCCTACTTTTTCTTTCCTATTTTCATTTTTTCTTCTTCATTTAATTGTTTTATTTTCCTCTTATTTAATTTTATTGTTTCTATTATCTTTTACGTTTTTATCTAGCCTTCATTAGTTGACAAATTACACTTGTAGGTTCTAAGTCTTACAACCACTCACTTATGTTTGGATCCATTTTAGATCCCCCCCCCTCATTGAGAGGTTCTTTTGATCTCCTAAGGCTTAGAGGAAACTAATGTAAATCAATGTACCTTATATTTGCTTCTATGGAACATGGCTCTAACTCTGGCTTCTAGTTACATATATGACTCTGGCTATTGGATTTGGTTGCGGTTATGGATTTGTCTTTGGTTCCTAGCTCACTTGTTCTTACAATATAGAAGTTTGTGCACAGACTCTTAGCTCTGAGAAATATTCAGATTTGAAATCTTCACTCATAACTCATTCCCATATTTTGTGTGCAAGTATTGCATTCTCAAACTGGGATATGGGCAATCTCAAGAGCCAATGAAAGAAAAGACGAATTTTGGCTTTTGCTTGTTCAGTGAAATCCTAGAAAACATATGCCATCATGTAACAAATCCAGAAGAGGAAGTGTGGTTTGACTTCTTCTAGGATCAATTGCTTCTCGACATGAAATATTCCTCTACTGTTTTCATGTTCTTACCAACACTCTATCTCCTCAATAACGTCGTTTGAATGACCTCTTTGATATGCAGCAGTCATAACACTTTCTTCCACCTCAAAATTTTTATGAATCCTATACCTCTATGGATAGGTGACAATCGTCAAAATGATACAATCTTGAGGTAAAGTGACTACCTCAAGATCTGGATTGTATAAACACAAGGGAAAGTCTTTGACCTCCTTGCACCAATCTTTGATACATCTCCAAGAAGGGATTCTTCTTCTAGAAGATTGTGAGTAACCATTGGAATGGGGTTTTCGTTGTTGTTGACATCAACCCGTTGTCCTCTTTGATGGTGATGTTGACTTCTTGTGCTACTATAACTCCTTGGACAACCTATGCTCCTTGGGTTAGAGATGCATATAAATCTTCATTCCATTTACTCTTCACTCTTGACACTCTTTTCTTGGTTGTGCGGTTTTGGGTGTGGAGATCTAGATGAAGCCTTCAACTCTTTGCTTGCCAACATTGTCCACTCAACTGTCGAAAAAATTCTTCACATTGTTGTATGAACTACTTGACATCATTTTTCTCTTGATATGCTTCTAAGTTCCCTCTTGGATTGGAAAATCTTCTTGCCGTTCTCTTTTTAAAACAATATAGCTTGTGGAATGTGGCTTGCTTCTCCAACAAGAAGCCTCGAGATGGATTTTCTTAACACATAATGAACATACCTCTGAGTACTAACAACCAACAATGCTATAACATATCTTCCTTCATCAATGAAAACTAAGCAATGTCCTACCTGTTGCATACATCTTTCTCTTCTTCTCCTTGTTTTAGCTAATTGACCTCCCGATTCTCCTAATTGTTGGTGCAAGTTGATTCTTTGCACTTTCCTCATCGTTTCCCTTCAAAAATCTACCACAAGGATGGAGTGGTAGATTGTCTTCCTCCTTCTTGGACATTCCAGGTGTATGCTGGAAGGGATGTGGACTGTGGAAAATAAATGGTGTGGTGAAGGTTATGGATAAAACAAGGGCGGTGATGGTGTGGTCATGATAGGTAGACCCATGGTCAATGTTTCTCCCCCCTATTGGAGACTTTTTTCGTCCTTGAAAAAATAATAAATGGTAGGGAAAAACAAAGTAGGCTCAAATATATTTCCAAATACAAGCCTATATTATTCAATAAATCTAAAAAATGATTAGAAAAAAAAAGCATGCGTGGACCTACCTGATAATTCATGACATTTGCAACAAGTATATAGCATCCACAAGTTCCCATGGAAAGAGATTTTGTAGCAAATGCCTCAAGGTTACGCAACAAGCTACATTTATGCATCATTATGTAGAGTTCCTGTGACAATCCTATAGAGTTTTTGCATACGACCTATAGACTTTTCGTAACTCTGCTATCGATTTTCCGCAACCAACTTGTAAAATTTTTGTAGCTCTACTATAGATTTTATGTAGCTCTGTTGTAGAGTTTCTACAACTCTATCGTAGAGTTTCCACAACTGACCTATAGACTTTTCGCAGCTCTGCAGTAGCGTTGCCATAGCTGTGTTGTAGAGTTTCTTCAACAAATATGTTCATGAACTTTTGTAGCAGCCACAAAAATCATTGGTGTTGGTTTTTATATAACAACACCAACAATTTTTTTTGAACTTGTCTATTTCTACTGCCTTTGTAGCAATGGTGGAGTTGTTGAAAATGAAATACATACTGTAGAATCTGTATCACATCATTAGACATAAAGGAAGTGTGTTGGACAAGATGAAACAAGCAAGAGACAATAAGGATTCTGGTGGAGTGGTAGCAACAAGCTCTCGACGATATTTATTCAACGAGCAACATAAACTTGAAAGAAGATTTATTGCTTGCTTGATTGATTGATTTATTTTCTTTTATTTTTTTTTCTTTCAAATCTTGTTTGCTAACAAGATGGTTTTCAAACAAGATCTGTCTAATTGCATCCAGAGGGTTTTCACAATCATAATTTGTATTCCCTAGGAATGCCTTCTAGAAACTGGTTTCCAAACATTCCACGGTCTGTTGGCATTGAAGGAAATAGAATAACTAGGTAGCTCAACAATGTAAATGGGCTGATTTACATTATTTAGTGGGTTAGGGATGGGTGGAATCAGAAGTTACAGAGGTCTTTCTGGAGAAAGTGGAGAATAATATGAAGTTTTGATTCGATAGTAGTGGTTGAAGGAATGCTTGAGGAAAACTATTGATCTTCAATATCAATCACATAAAGAAATGAAACTTCATTGAATTCAACATACAAATATTTGAGATGAGGGGTAAGGAAATGCATTTGCATACCATGGTTATGTGACAATAGAGAATATTATGAATGGTGTTGAGGAACAAGAGTTATGGATTAGGATTTGACCCTTTTTATTTCTTCGGTATCACTTCCTTTTGACTTCTATTTGTACTTATGTCTTCACTTATGTAGCTCTTGTCTTTAATTTTATAGCATTGACATTCACTTGATTTTCAAATCAATTCTTCATTTTCCTTGTATTGTGTCCTTTTGCAAGTTTATGAAAAGTCTCGGTGTTGCTGGTATTGTTTTAGATTCACAATTCAAAAGGTTCTGAAGCACCACTGTAGAGTTTCTGCAGTGTTGGAGCTTCTACAACTCTGCTGTAGAGTTTCCACAGCTTCAGGGGTTCTGCAACTCTGCTGTAGAGTTTCCATAGCAGACCTGTAGACTTTTCACAGATGACTTGTAGACTTTTTGCAGTCGACGAGCAAGGAGATCCACAACTAGTGTGGAAGTGATTGATAATGCAATATAAAGGACTCATCATCACATGATTTTGTACTTCCTTTAGTTTGGATGACTTAGTGATATGCATTTTTCATAAAAATTAGTCTTCAAAAATCACTTCTTCATCGATGGTCGACCTTTTTCATCTTTTGTGATCTATGAAAAAATAGAACTTGTCTACAATAAAATGTGACATCATGGAAGAAGAGAGGTGTCTAGACTTTATTCTTACAAAAATAATTACAAATAGTGCATATAAAATAGATCTAAAAATATAAATAAAGTAACTTTCATTTTCAACATGTTGATGAGAGGTGGCCAACGTAGACTACTCAACAATGTTTTGGTCATAAATTTTTAAATTGATGTCTGATTGGATTGATTAAAAATCTATTCTAAAGTAGATTCATAGGGTTACCACCGGTATAAACATGTTTTTAAAATTCCTTGGAATGATATGTCAAATATGTTGAGAAACCACTTGCATAACAAAGTTGTTTTTACGTTTCTACCTGGACGAACAATCACTATTTTTGGTGTAAAATTTTATTCTAATATCATATTGACATGATTATTGTGGAGATAGAAATGTATTCATATATCTATTTCCCATATAAATGTATTCATAGAAACCACTTGCATAACAAAGTTGTTTTTACGTTTCTACCTGGATGAACAATCACTATTTTTGGCGTAAAATTTTCTTCTAATATCATATTGACATGATTATTGTGGAGATAGAAATGTATTCATATATCTATTTCCCATAGAAACATGTCTGGACAATATTAATAATTGATATGTCAAATTAATTGATAACAGTCTAGGATACAAATTGTTAGTAGTGTAGAATTTAGGACAAGCGACGACTAATTTGAACACAACTTTTTCGTCCAATGTCGAATTGATGTGATTCCAGTTGGAGATGAAAATAATTTCATGTATATATCTCCAATAGAAATAGGTTTTGAATATATAAATAATTGATATCTCAAATATGTTGAAGATTAGTTTGCATGATAGAGTTGTTTTTGATATTCAACATGGACCAACAATCACTATCTTGAACACAACTTTTTCATCTAATGTCGGATTGACATGATTCTAGTGCGAGATGAAATTAGATTCACTTAGGTATATCCAATAGAAACATGTTTTGAAATTGCAATGATTTGATGTGCCAAATATGATGTTGAACAATTAGAATGTAGAATTGTGACATTGCAGATTTTGGGACAAGCATTTACTAATTTGGGCATAAAATTTTCGTACGATCCCAAAATAAAGTGATTGAAATTGATTTGTAAACTATAGTAACACAACCATTAATACCTTGAACATCGATTTATTGATTTAGTGCACATTTTACCAAGAACAAAGATACTAGGTGTATGGTAGATATAATAAAGGATGAAGAGTCAAAGGCTGTAGATTGCATAAAAGAAGCATGGTTCAATGGATGGAAAAGGAGGGAGGGAGGAAGGAGGAGTGAGAAATGAGGAAAATGGAAAATACACAAAAAGTAGAATACAAAAGGAGTTTAGTAGTGGAGGGAAAGATGGAATATGAAGAGTGAGAAAGAAGAATGTCATAAGAGTGGAGGAGGGAGAGAAGAGTAGGTCGAATTTCATAATATCTGGTTCAAGTTGTGATATGATAGTAATGAGAGCTTGATATAAATATTGTGGGAATTCTAGAGAGTACATAGAGTTTCTCATTATCTGTGAAAGTTTTCCACACTTTATTCCAGAGGATCTAAAGTATGAGATTAATTTGAAAATGGATTGGTCTTTAATGCATGCAAAAACGTTATGGAAATTCTTATGAATTTCCTAAAGCATACATTCTTGAAATAATCTCTCCTTGACTCTTCCTCTAGTGGAATCCTCATTCACCAATGTTTTTTCCCTCTTTCCAAGCTTCCTGCATGGATATTAGTATTATGGGTGGCTCTTAATGCACCACAATAATAATCTTTAGTAACTTAATCCATGCATCTACATGACCTAATTTAAATCCACTCAAATCCCCATACAATATGTTATGCTAAAAAACAATGGAAGAGTACTATTATGCCTTTGGAAAATCCTCGACAACGGATCCAAAATGACAAGCTCTTTAATTACCTTTCAAATTCATAGCAAGGCAAATAATGAGTCCGTACATTAAATTTGTCAACCCGGGGTTCTAGTTTTACTTGCGAGTTACCTTGCATTGTATATGCATGCTACACTTCCTACTTTCACTCGTTTGTCTAACGAGTAGGTGTAGTTTCAACAATCACACTTACAAATACTGGAATGGACAACCACACAAGTATTGGCAAAGAGATAACCAATCACACCATCATTGAGAGTATATTGGAGGAAAGTAAATTGGGAGGAAAGTAAAGTGCAAGAAAGTAAATTTCACACCACCCATTGATAGGAAAGTAAAGTGTAGGAAAGTAAATTTCACACCACCCATTGATAGGAAAGTAAAGTGATGGAAAGTAAATCACACCACACATTGACAAGAAATTAAATTGCAGGAAAGTAAATCACACCACACATTGGTAGGAAATGAAATCACACCACGCATGGACAAGAAAGTATATTGTGGGAAAGTAAATCACACCACATATTGGCAGAAAGTAAATTACATGAAAGTAAATTGACAGAAAAGTAAGTTACTTTGAAATATTTAACTCAAGAACTTTTATCAAACCAACATTTAACCAAGTTTTTATGGGTTGCAAACCTTTTCTTTGCCTTATTTCTTTATTCCTTAAGCTTGAGCAAGGAAATGATTCTAGTTTGTATTGCGACAGAGTCACAACCTAAACCTTTTGTGAGATTTTGTAAAGAAGGCAAAAAAACGTTGGATGGGAGGATAACTTATTTATCATAAACCATAGAGTAAGGAGAGTTTCCTAAATAAAATTTACCACTGACTCGGTCTGTTGACAAAGTGTTTAAGAGAATATTATCCCAATTCCAATGGTGGTCAACCATTATTTTTCTAATGATCCAAATTAGGTTCTTGTTAGTCGACTTGGCCACACCATTCCCTTGAGGATAATAGTTTGAAGACTATTTCCAGAGATTTATTTATCTATACCAAAATAAATTAAGTTTGTTGATTGAAATATTGCACGTTATTCAAAACTATGGAAAATGGTACTTCAAATCTAGTGATTATATGATGTTCAATGAATCTTTCTATGTGGAGGTGAAATATGAGTAATATGTGTAGTCCTCTCAAGGTTGACTTGTATTCCTTCCTTAGAAATAATTTTCCCCGATAATTTTCCTTTGGTTATTGTAAATATTCATTCACCTCTCATGATTCAAATAGATGCCATATTTTTTGTTGCATTAAAAAATCTGCTTGAGTTGATGTACATGATCAAAATGTTTCTTTGAAAAGATTGTTATATCATCCACTCAAATCGACTTCTTTTATTAATCAATCCTCAAAAAGTGATATACATTGCATGTTGGAAATTTATACCTACATTAATCAATCCAAAAGGAATTCATTCACAAGCAAACATACCCCACTTAGTGACAAATGTTGTCTTGTGATTGTCTTGGTCTACCACAAACAATTAATTTTATCCTAAAAACCCATTCAAGAAGGATAGTGTTTCAGATATTGCCACAAATTGTAAAATTTGTTCTATTGAAGGGATAAGATAATATTGTAATCCAAATCCCTACTAAGGTTCTAAAAATCCACATACAATCAAATCCCCCCATTATTTTTTCTTACATGTATGAGATTAGCAACCCACAAAGAATGTCTAACCAAAAAGATACTTTTGGTATCCAAAAGTGCATGGTGAGTTGCCATTTATTTCTACTTGAAGGGATTTGTCTCAAGCTTACATATGTGTTGAATTACTTTAGTAATATACCTTCAAGTCAGTGCCAAAGAAAACATGTTGGGATATTGTTTGAACAACTTGAGGTATTGTTGTCTTTCACTTGCAATGAAACACATACAATGTTGTCTATCTTTGGATCTTCTCTTGTTCTGAGGTTGGTCACCTTGTACTACATAGATGAGTTGTTTGTATTGACATTAGTGGATTTATTAAAGTGGACTTGTAGATAAAAACAACTTTTCAATACTTAGATTCATTTTGGGACCGTATGAATTTTCAAATTCATCACTCCTTTTTTGTAATGATCCATAACTTTCGTGTGTTATTCATCATCAATGATTGCATATTTAAATGTTCCTTCATTTTTCATAAATTCAATAATCTATTGGTCCTCATTGAACACTCAACCCTGAATGTTATCTGGGAAAGTAGGCTTGAAGGGGAGTTCAACGGAAAAGTTATTACTGGATGCGTTTTATAATGGAGCAAACCACTTGAGAAACTACTCCATTGATCACTTAATTTGATCTCTAATGAGAAACCACTTGTATGAAAACTCTTTTAATTCTCCCATTATCTTTACTTATCATATGTCCAATTGTATAATTTGTAATGGAGACTTAGTAGGATTTTCATTTAACTTTTGACATATTGAATATGGAATTATGTTAGTAGATGCATCTGAATCAAATAAGTAGTTATGCACATTGTGATTGTAAATCTGAAAAGTAAGGTGAAAAGGAAAGGTATCATATCTCAACTTCTTGCCTATTGCAACATTAACATTTGAGGTTTTCTTAGTCGGAGCGTGGTCTTTCTATGCCTTTCATGGAAATTCCTCTTGCTAACTTATTATGAGTAAATCATATAACTTGATTTTTGATTTGATTCTCTTCATATCATCAACTCAATTTGGGATTAGATGAGGAGGAAGTAGAAGAAGCAAGGGATTTCAAGTTAGTCATTAAGAGAATGGGAGTACTAGAAGCAACATATTATTGTGACCTGTTCATCAAAGGGTAATCCATTTTTCCTTGCGTGGTTTGGACCTCTTATACTTGCATATTAGGTTCCTCACTTGATTCAAAATATTAAGTGTTTTCAAGATAACCTATCCCAAAGAACCACAGTAGATGAGGGTTTTGTGTGTTCTTGATTTTCTACCTCTTGTACAAAATGAGGTTCATTAGTCTCTTGGGTGAAAGCTTCAAGTTCAATTATGAATTCAGGGCACTCCTTTTCACAAAGATTTGGTTGATGTACCCAACGCCAATGATCTATTGTCATTTCATTCAAGTCCAGTTGGAGGTTAATGGGTGCCAAATAATTTCTTTGGGATGTGTTATTATTAGGTTTTTGGTAATTTTTGAAACTTCGTTGGTGCAAGTACCTTCGCTAACAGTCCTTCAGGAACTTATGAAATCATTTAAAAGATTTTACAATATGGTTGCACCCATTCCATTATTATTATTATTATTTTTGGTGAAATACGCATCATAAGGAAACACATCTAACACTTCCCCTCATTCCAAGGATGGTACCTAGGGTAAAATAGATTCTACAAAATCTCGAGGTTTTTTCAAGACAAGGCTTGAGGTCATTAGAACAATATACTCATTAAGATTTCATCATGTCACCTGCAGGAATTGAACATGAGTGGGGAGGATAACACTCCTTTTCACAACTGCCGGAGCTACACCTAATTAACACACCCCTTCCATTTATGTAGCCTGGTTGTCATTTTTATAATCTAAATATTTTGTAGCCATTAAAAAAGGTGATTTTTGTCTCTTAGATGTCATAGGTGGAATGGTGTTTAAGGGCTTGACATCAAGTAAAGGTTTCCCTTGGAGAGATGACATTTATTGTTTTATCTTGACGACATATACATAGGATAACTTTAGAGTTTGCATGCTGACACGTTTGATGAGTAGGGCTACTGTAAAGTCTAAAACCTTAAGATAAAAATTCAAAGTTAAATCAGTTGAGTGATTTTTGTTTGCATGGATTTGATTATATAATGCATTAAACCTTAAATTTAAAGCTCTGGTCTTTTCCTTGTATTCAACTTTTAGTTTAGTCAATTATAAGAGCAAAATTGCAAGAGTTTGATAATCACCAACTTGGAAATAAAGGTTGTTTTGAATTTATTTCAGTTATGTATGGTGTTTATGGGTAAGTTATAACTAAGATAATGTTTAGTTAACTTGATACAATAAGTGATAAGTGGACTATTCAAACTTATGAGAAATTGGTCATTAGTTAATGGTGCTCATGGGAAATGGTCATGTTACACCCCCCATGCATAGGTGTAACTAGAGGAGATCATGTCTCATGGCCCGTAATGGAGAACATGATCCCAACCATGATGATGATCAACATGTCCACATATGGTATCCCAACATGCCCCCTCATTCATATTTGTTGATACAGGTTAACCAAGGCTCATCACATTCAAGAAACCCAGAGTATGGAAGCTGGTAAGACATCATCACCATGAGGTATGTTAGTCCTTCTTTTATGCAAAGTGTTGGGCTTAATTTGTCGGGCATGTGGATGAGGAATTTGGTTAAAGTTGGCTAATGGATCATTGGTTTGGGAAATTGTGTTAGTTTCCTTGTTTAATCTTGATGGCCAACTTATGTGCCCTAGTCCTTTGTTGTCACCACCCAGGGAAAAGGGGTACTACTAGGTGGACCCTTTCAAGGGTAATGTTTTTTTCCCTCCATACTTAACACTTTCCATCCTGGATATGATCATAGTGTACTAAAATTTTGCAATGGGTCATGGCCCATTCTCTCATGAGAAGAGGGGTCAAAGGCCCAGAGGTTGTTCCACAACTACTATGAAAATAATAAGAAAATATGCTAAAGAAATAAAGGAATGATAGCAAAGAGTACCAACAAAATCCGGTCCAAACTTGAGCTCCATTCTTTTAGTTCTCACCCCGGTCCAAAAAATTCAATGTTAATGGTTTGAAACCTTAAGGGGACTTGCAAATATATAATAAAGCAAGACTTAGAAAAAGACAAATAAGGGGGATTGGAAAAAATAGCACCTAAATATGGGGTAACTCAAGAGAAAGTGCACCCTCCATAAATATGCTCATAGAAACGGATTCAATGACACCATTAGCCATGAAGTAAGCCCTAAAACCATGCCACTTTCACACTTACTCTTGATGGGTTTTTTTACTTTCCCTTGTCACTCTCAGAACCTATCCCTCTACCTGGGTTATTTTATTTTCTATCTAGGTGGAACACCTAATAGGGTTGGATGAAGGCCCTCCCATACTTAAACTTGGTAACTTACATGAGGTCCTGGGTTGGTGTGATGCTTGAAGGGGATACTGAGGTGAATTATCTCACACGAATTATATATTAAGTTTGAGATTACTTTGCATGTTTTAAGGACTAATGTTTCTTATCAACTTTGGCTAACCATTTTTTATACTTTGATTTGTTTTGGATGGCCCTAACATGGTTCTTGAGGGATGTCTTGGGCTTGTACCCAGGACATTGTGTCCTTATTGCAGGACCTTAACACATGTGATGGAGAGCAGTGGGTCATCTAGTGACTCACCACCCTCATAAAGTGGCCCTCGCATTCTTAGACCCTTGAATGATGGACATATGGGCTTGGTTTGAGAAGATCCAATCATTTTGGCACATAGATGGACTGGAAGCCCCACAGGCTGGGCAAAGTATCCCGAGACTTATTTTTCACCAAGATCAGGGACGTTGCAACAACATATAGCTAGAGACGGTGTAGAGATGAAATTCATATCCCATAGCATGGACATTGGCCTTATATCTTGGACGCTTGCCCAGTTATGGTGATGCCATCACCTTCTAGGGTTTGACATGGCTAGGGTTTGATGGATGGATGGGTACCTGAGATGATTTAACATGTCCTTGGGTGAGGAGACACCCCACTGGGATTTGATTCACCTTGGAGGATTACACGTGGACTTTGGAGGCCTTTCCTTAGCCTTTGGAGACATGATGTCACCTTACCTAGCCTTGACATCTCACACGTTTGGGTTATTATGATTTATTTTTGCACTTTTAGGATTTGTAAAGGTCAAATGAGGGGTTGGACCCACTTTTATTTTTTTGTTGATAAATTGTGTGGACAAATATGTGAGGTTAGCCTCATATAAAAAGGCTAAACCTCACTTTCATTTTCTCATCATCACTTCTCACCTTTGTGAGACTACACTTCTTAAATTTTCACCCTATATGGGTAACTAGCTCTTCTCTCCCATGCACTATGCTTGGAAGGTCTCTTATGGATGGTTCTTTTTTATTTTGGATGGATATTTTTGCAATTAGGGTGAAAATATCTTGGTTTCTTGGATGGTAAGTGAATTTATGCAATTATTGTTTATGATATTAATGTTTATGGTGAAACTATTATTTTGTTGCAAGAAATTTTATTATTGAAACCCTAAGAGAGGAACATAAGTGCTTCTTCCTCTCACAAGGTGATATCTGTATAGAATATGTGAATTGTACTTTCTAGGGTTAGAACCCTAAATCCATAAAGTGATATCACTTTAAAATTTTAGCCCTAGATAATTGATCTTGACCTAGTTTAAGCTACAATAAGTGAGAAACAGTTTCTAGGGCCCAAATGTGCTTGCACCCTAGAAATTCTTCTCCTCAAGATTCAAATCATAAGGCCATGTTATCGCACAATATGTACTTTCCCCAAATCCTAAGGCAAGTAAAGGAGATTGGCGTAACAAGGGGGTGACCTATCACTGTCACATTAATAGGAAACTCCTTTCTGTTTAGGAGTAAGATAAGACTACCCCAAGGGAGACGTCCCTACGTCTCCCTAGTGACCTAAAGGGTTGGTAAACTAAAGCAAGGATGCAAATATAACCTCCCTCTCACTGGTCACTCAATTCAGATGGTATTGCTGAGTTTATGTCTCAAGGGGATGAAGCAAATGTAAAAGATGAAGTGTACCTTCCTGGAACAAGACAACAAGTGAAAAAATGTGGCGGTTGTAAACATAAAATGATATTGGTGCTTCACTAAGACAATAAACCAATGATATAAATGCTAGATGATATAAAAATTCAACAATAGACAAGTTCACAAAAACAATTTGTAATATGTAATAGCTGCAAGAAATATTTTTCAGAAATGCTCTAAAAGACAATGAAAGTATAACATTTAGTGTATAGGATGTAGCAAAAATTTTAATATGGATGTAGCAAATGATTATAACAACAACAATAAATTTAGTTTCCTAGGCTAAGTTAGTGTTAGTTTTTAGTTAGTGGAAGCTAGAAAGATCAAGGTTTAAGTGTTGGTTGATTTCTCAAGGAGACAGAGTTTGAAGACTAGTGCCTCGTGGGAGCAATGGAGTCAAAGGTGGAGGCTTCCTATTTGAGGCTGATAACAATATGATATTGCTAATCTAAGAAGGAAAAGAGGCCTAGGAGGAGTAACACCTTAATTCCTCATAGGATCCAAACCTCAAGAAGGGAGATAGCTAGGGTGTAGGCTCTTCTAGGCCCTAACGTCTCCTTCTTCTTAGACTTCCTTGAAGATTAAATTTATATGCAATCACAATTAGTCAATACCTCTAAAGTGATATCACTTTAGCGCCTTGGAGTTTTGACAATTATTAGATCAATCAAGTAAAGCTTAGCAAATAGAAAACAAAGAAGTAGTACCTTAAGTCCTTTGTTTCTAGGGTTTATTTAGCATGCAATTTCATAATCTTTACCATGAGCAAGTAAACCATACCATAACCATTCAAATAAATGAAAATAGCATAATTTACTTACTTTCACCAAGAATAATCATGCAAAATAACACTAGATTTCCAAGAAAGCTTCACCAATTTTGATCCAAGTTGCAAAATAGCCTCTAAGAGAGATGCGTCTTCATAATTTCAACCAAAATCACCGCAACTAAGTCGCAAATTTCAGACCTCTCTCCTCAATGTGAGAGTTGTGATGAAAAATGAATGTAATTTTTGTTTATTTATACCAAATTAAGCCCAAAAGTAATTTAAATTCAAAACTGTTGTGCCGACCTAGCCAATTTGTTACAAAAATTAAATTTTGACAAAATTAAATAAATTTGCATCTAAAATCTCCTCCAAGGGTGACATCATGCCATTCTAAGGTGATGTTAAGCAAGTAAAGTGGAACGCTTGGCCTCCATAGGCCTAAAATGATGCCCACACGTGTCACAAGCCTCACAAATGCCTCCAGAGATGAAACCCTAGCTCTGGATGACATCTAGGGCTATCATGGTGACATTTAGGGCCCTCAAGGGATAACATCCAAGTGGGAGGAACGTGAAATCCTAGATGTAGGTCTTCCAAAGTGCCTCCAAAGGCAACCTCCTTCCTTTTCCTGGTGCAAGTATTCAATCTTTGTCTTTCCCCCTGGCTGGGGTCTCAACATCCAGTGGTGGGCTTTGAGCCCTCATGGAGGTTTGAGCTAATCATTCCCTCACACACACTTGTTCATCGGGTAAGGTCCTGCAGAGACAAAAAGTACACCCTCCAGGGGTCCATAAGTCACAAGTATCATAACATGTAAATCACATCTAATAATTAAATCACTCGAACATGTGCATCGAACCCCCCTAACCCCAAACAAATGCTTAAAGATGTTATGCAATTTGACAAGTTTAGGTTTGGAAAGTGTTGCAGGGTGTGCTATTGGGATAATCCCCTTTAAGTCTATGGTTTTTTCCAAGTGGAGTCTGGTGCAAGTCATGCAAGTGTATGGGGTGGCATGGGGTGCATGTGATAACATGGAAATGTAGAGTCTTACATGTTGGCGCCTTTGTGGAGGGCGAGTTGCACCTTGTCATGAATGCAATTGTTTCCTAGCCCATTCATTGCCATTTATTCTTAGCCTTCTTTATTTTGATATTTTCTCTTGTTATACAAGGGAATAGTTGTGGGCCATTGTCCTGGGTTGGTGACTAGAGGTGACAATGTCATCCACAAAACATTTCACAGAAATGAGAAGGGTTGCTCGTAATGAGACCCCCTTTCTCTTGGATATGCAACCAAGAGACACTACCCTGGCTTGGTGACTAGATAGGTGGTAATGTCATACCACTACATGTTCATGGTCATAATAGGCCGACTTGTGATGAGACCTCCTATCCATCAACTAATACCTTGAGTGTTCATGTTATCTTGTGGGTCCCCTTTTCTTACTGAGAAAATTTTCACTGCTTTCTTGAGAACCCCTGGGTGAAGCATATGGAAGGTTTCAAAATGGATTTTAACTCTTTCCAGCTACTTTTACCCTCTAGGCCTTTAGCCCCTTCTTCCCACGAGGCAAGGTACAAGCCTTCCTAGTGTATCCAATCCCAATGCCCAAAAGATGAGGATATGGAAGGAATAAATATGGAAAGTTGTAAGTATGGAGGGAACATATAATGACTCTTCAAAGATCCACCCAGTAGAAACCCATCCTAAAGGGAAATCAACTTACTAGGGAATCGTGTCACCCTCCCATGTTTGAACAAGGAAAATAACATAATTTCCAAGAAAACATCATGAAATGAAGAAGGATTCAATACAACATGTTCAAGTGCTTCAAATATCGGAGTCATACATACCATGATACCCGAACTCATTACCTCATGGAGCAAGACCCACTGCCACTTCAGGACCAGGCCAGTGTGATGGACGTTGTTGTTGGTGATATGTGGACTATGCTTGAAGAAAATAGGGGCCCTCCGAGGTTATTCTTAGGTCGTCCAACTCGTGACACTCCATGTCTAGAGCCTGTGGGCCTCGAGACACGATCTCCTTAGTTATCCATAGGCTAGGGGATAACAAGCCCAAATGTGCTTGCACCTTAGTGTTTGAATCCTACCTCTTGGTTTCAAGTAGGAAAACATTCAAGTTTAGTGGCATTAGAAAACTCCATACCATAAAAGGAACTTATCTAAGAAGCTTTTCTCTTGGTGAACCGATTTATAAACAATCTCTTTTAAAACTCTCAATCTCTTTACTAATTGTACTAACACTAACATTTGAAAACTCACTATATTCCTTGTTGTTGTTACAAAATTTTGCTACAGCCATCTGAAAACAATTTAATTGATGCATACACTCATCCTTTGGTGGATTAACTTAGTCAGAAATAACATCTAGCAATTGGATAATATTCTAGTGGATGCATGTTAAGTTTTCATGGTCAATTGTTGCATTTGTGAGCACTAATTGTTGTTGTTGTTACAAATCATTAACTGTTGTCATATAATTTTTTACCAATACAAATCTATAACATCCATTGCAACATGTCTTGTTTAGTGTCCTAAGAGGTTATTTTTTCATACTTTGACTTGGAAATTATTATATATATGTTGCAAAGTGTTCTTGTTCTAGGCAGGTACTCAAATCATCTTCCAACCTCTTCTTTTCCGTGACCTAGAACAATCATTCGGTGACCAAGATAGGGGTTGGTAGGCTTGGCTACTATACTTTCTATTTGATCCCTTGAGGTCACCAGGGAAGCCTCCCTTGTGGTGGGCTTCCTTGTTGTGGGAAATATCACCCCACAGATAGGTTGAACTATCTTTAGCTAGGTTTTCTTCAATGAAGACAGTTCTAACAAATAGACACTAACACTATGAACTCTAACTATTCTATTTCTTTACTTGTAGAGAGATAGAGAGAAAAATAAGAGGAATGATACCTTTTCCCGTAGTCTATCCTCGATGTTCCAAATCCTAAACTCTAGATCCACACCTCAAATGTGAATATGAACCTGCAAAAAGGATAGACAAACTCTTTACCACTACTACCTAATGTCAGATGATAGCAATCCTACTTGAAACAAAAGTGGATACATGCAAGAAAGGATGAATAAGATAGATGTATGGAAATAGGCTAAGTTTATTAATATAAGAAACATGAACACTTACAACCATGATATGCTGCAAGTCTTCCTCCATGCTACTCCTTTCCAACCCCTTATGTGCACTGCAAGAAAACTCCTGAAGTTTGAGATCAAAAGTTTGATACCTTTCATGAACTCCCTTCAACCTTGAGAGGCTTAGTTTATATAGGAGCCGAGAGGTTTAACCATCATAGGGAATCAAGGGAATGGTTGAGAATTAGCTACATAAAGTTGATATTCTTCCTCCTTAGGTTAGGATTGATTTCCCAAAGTGTAGGATCTCGATCTCATGAGTCACCTCAAACCATAACTACTCCAAGGCATCTCGAATCTTCCCATAGAAAAAGGAGGAAATGGTTAAAACCATCCTAACAAGAAGGATACTCCCCCAGAGTGAAAGATAAGGATTCATGGACGCTCCCAAATGGTCTACCAAGGGGCATCCATGAGGGGGGGATGCTCTCTATGCATGAGAAGGGGGGCGTCCTTCTTCCAACTGGGTCAAAAAGTGAGGGGCAAAGTGATGTTTTCGAGCTTCAAAATGGGGCTTTCTTCTCTCCAATGGTTAGGTATGATGACAAAGTGTTGTTCCAAGGTGTTAGAGTGATCAAACATAAATGTGACACCTAGGAAAGTTTCGTTTTGGAATTACGACACTCAACAATGCAATTGTACATAAGTGCGACACTTAATGAAAAATTACATAAGTGCAACACTTAGTACGACACTAGGTAGTGTTCAAATTTTATGTATAATAGATTTCCCCCTAAAATGTGAGGTCAAAAGAAAAGTTGATGGTCGAAACATTTTACACATTCAATGGGTGCTGGAATATGAGAGATGGATAGAATATGCAAACAAACATCAAACATTATATATATATATATATATATATATATATATATATATATATATATAAATCATCCCAAGGCAGGCATACCCATGCTCGGTACAAGCTGACTCAAAGTATGGTCGTCGACCAATATACTGGAGATCCATGAAAGTAGTGACTAAGAATATGGCCACTGACCATATAACATGGATCCATATCTCCATGATGCGATCAAGTTGTAGCCACGAGATTGTACACAATGGAGCTACAATATGATAAAACAACATAGCCATAGACCAATACAATGTGGATCTATGTAAAAATGTATAAAACTTCTCTCCATCCTAACCTGGGTTAGGAACATAACATTGGTAGGTGCTTGATAAGTTCCCAGGGTCTTCATCCCGATATCACACTAGTACGATTCTATCCATACGAATACATGTGATGATGTTGAACATGGTAGAAACTACTTGATTACCGACCATTAATGTATATCGTTAACAAGTGAGAGGGAAATCACCAATAATGACAGTTATTCCCAAGGTACCCCAGTACATTCCAGATAATGTGACTAAATGAGATGAATTCAAACATTCGAGGAATCATTTGATCAGAGGTCAATAATTTAAACCTATTGTAAAATGCGAGGAAACCTACCATTGAGGCATGCAAGTTCCAAGGTACTGACTAGTTTCTAAGTCTAATTCATGGATAATGAGCTGGACTCAACAATAATAGACCCATCGAAGGAGGGCCATGATATATCCCCCATCATCGATGCAAAACTAATCTAGGATGGTGATAGATCAAATGAGTGCATACTGACACAAGGACAAAAATGACTGATATTGTAGAATGGTTGTAAGGCTGAGATTTACCTTGAACATTGTGTGCAATCCAGGGAAACTATGCCCATAGATCCTCTACACCAAGAGAAATTCTCAGTGCTCACAAATTTTGTTAATGAATCTGCAACATGCTTCAAAGTTTCCACCTTCATCAGCAACACCTTCTTTTCTTCAACCATGTCTCCCACAAAGTGATATTGAACATCAATATGATTTGTCTTTGAATGATAAGTTGGGTTCTTCACCATAAAATTTGCACTCTGACTGTCAAAATCTATCCTTACAGCTTGTTGTACCAACCTAATACCTAAACACAATCTTTGTAACCATACTTCTTCCTTTCTTGCATGAGTGGTTGCCATGTATTCAACTTTTGTCGCTGGAAGTGCCACTACAAACTATCTTTTGCTCATCCAACTGGTTGCTCCTCCAAACATGTTAAACACATACTTTCTTGTAGATCTTCTACAATCTAGATCTCCATCCCATTCTGCATCCACAAATCCATGTATGTCCAACACTGGTCTTCTTTCGCAGCACAATCCCTAACTAGTAGTCCCACACAAATACCTGAAACTCTCTTTACTGTTGTCCAATGCTCCTTCCCTGGTTTTGACATATACCTGCTCAAAAATCCCACTGCATGTGCAATGTCCAATCTAGTACAGACCATTGCATACATCAAACTTCCAACTGCACTCGCATATGGAACACGAGACATGTCCTCCTCCTCTTCTTTTGTCTTGGGACAATGATCCACAGATAAATTTACACCTACAAGAATAGGACCCCTGACCGGTTTACATTCCTGCATATTGAACCTATGTAATATTGTCTTGACATATTTTCTCTGATTTAACAAGAGTTTCATGTTTTTTCGATCTCTTTTAATTTCCATGCCCAAAATGAAATTTGTAGCACCAATATCCTTCATGTCAAATTTAGAGGAAAATTGAGTTTTCACATCCTGGATAATATCCCTATTGTTTCCTATCAACAACATGTCATCCACATACAAGACCAAATAAATCAAATAATCACCAATTAATTTAAAATATACACAATGATCCTCTTTGCTTCTTGTGAAACCAAGTCCTAGCATTTAAGTATCCAATTTTTGATACCACATCCTTGGTGATTGTTTTAAACCATATAGGGACTTTTTCAGCTTGCATACTAGCTCATTTTTTCCCTTCACAAGAAAGCCTTCTTGTTGCTTCATTTAGATTTATTCTTCCAGATCCCCATGTAGGAATGTTGTCTTCACAACCATTTGTTCTACTTCAAAATCAAACGCAACAACAACATATAACAAAAATATAATAGAGGTAAACTTGTAAACAGTTGAAAAAGTCTATCCAAAATTAATTCCCTCAACCTGGGAATAACCCTTTGCCACTAACCGAGCTTTGAATTTCTCCACTTTTCCTTTTGCATTCAACTTCTTTTTAAATACCCATTTTTTGCCAATGGGATTTCTTCCAATCGATAACTCCACTAGATCCCAAACCTCATTCTTATCCAAGACTACCATTTCTTCAACCATGGCCTTTTTCCAGAGTTTTCCATCCTTTGAATCCACTGCCTCTCTAACATTTCTAGGATCATCATCAGTAATAGACAAAGAAAAATTTGAACGAAAATCAAGTGGAGTATACCTTTCCTATATACTTTTTTCTCACATCGATCTCCTCAATTTTGGAGTACAAGTTTCTTCTTCTTCTGATTCTTGTTCATTTGTAGAGTCTGATTCATCATCCTTTGGAACAAACTCTATTTTCTTAGCTGGTTCTTCCTTGCTTGGTAGGACTTCATGTTTAAAACCATCCTTCATTTCTCTAAATACCACATCTCGACTATACACAACCTTCTTAGTTTCTGGGTTCCAAAGCTTATAACCTTTGAGACCATTTTTATATCCAATAAAGATAAAAAATTTATCCTTCTTATCTAGATTTCTCTTGTTTTCCTTTGGAACATGAACATAGGCCTCACAACCAAATAACTTTAGTTGTGTGAGAGAAGGTTTCTTATCAGTCCATACCTCTTTTGGATTATTTTCATCCAGTGTTGATGAGGGTGATCTATTGACCAGGTACATGCGGTACCCTGTTGTGTTGTTATATTCTTTGCAATGAAAGTAGAGTCAAGGTAGATCGAATGACGGTCGAAGGTCGAGGTGGATCGACAACAAGTCGAAGGTCGAGGAAGTCAAATGGGAAAATTTGAATTCGAAGATATCGATGACAAGTCAACTGAAAAGAGGTTGAAGTGTGGGCGTGAAACAACTGACTAGAGACCGAATGAAGGATCGATTGGTAATCCAACTTGGAGTCGACTATAACTGAATCCTGGGTTTTGCAAGATTTGTAGCCAATGATATGCACATATATGTAACCATATTTTCGGCGCCAATATTTAGAGTTTAACCTATTGTAAATCCTATAAAGAGGCGTGTTGTAAGGCCGTAAAGGCTAATGCGATAATGTTAATGCTATAATGCTAATGCATAGTAAATCGTAGGTTGTTGGTCTTGCATATGTAAGTTGATTTGGCTACATGGTTGTTCTTACGAAGGCAAGAGGGTATCATGTCGATTGTGTCTTAGGTGTGGACCAAGGTTAGGCATGTAACCTTTTATTTTGATTGAATAAGAAAACAAGAGAGAAAAAGGTTAAGGGATCCAGGGTAAAATGTCGGTGTACTGTGTGATTTCTTGTTTCATTTACGTTCTAGATTAAATTATTCTTCTCTTCTTCTAAGATTAGTGTGGAAGTGACCTGCATTTTCTGACATGTGGTATTAGAGCTTAGGTTTTCCTTGACAAGTGAGTGTTCAGAGCGGTGCTATGCTTTGGCAAGTATATCAGATCTTGATTTTCCAATCTTGAATCTGAGAACTAAACCCTAGGTACAATAAGAGTCGTAAGTCATAAATTGTGTTAAAGATTGTGGTACAGAATGGTGAGCAGTTACAAAATAGAGATAAAAATTCAATGGCCAAAATTTTTAGTTTTAGAAGCTTAAAATGGAAGATCTTCTTGTGGATAGAGAACAATGGACAATGGTCTGTCCAGGTACCCAACCAACATGAACGTTGACAAAAGAATGGGAGAAACTCAAAAGAAGAGAAAGAAGTATGATTCGACTTTGTCTTGCAGATTCAGTGCTGCTGAATGTCTCAGGTGAAGATTCTACCAAGAAACTGTGGGACAAGCTGGGAAGCTTATACCAATCGAAATCTCTGGTAAATAAGTTGTTTCTCAAAAAGAAACTCTATCTTCTAAGGATGAGTGATGACAATTTGGTGACTGGGCATTTAAATACATTTAACATCGTGTTAATCGAGTTATAATTTGTGGATATTAAGATCATTGATGATGAGAAGTGTATCATCCTATTATGTTCTTTGCCAGACTCCTGGGATAGCGTACTCGTAGATATTGGGAGTAATACAACCACACTAGTGCTAGAGGACGTGGTTGCTTCTCTGTTGTCGAAAGAAATGAGAAGGAAGAACATGGAAAGATCAACCAAAGATGCTTTAGTAGTTAGAGGTCGACTGATAGACAGAGATAAAGAAAAATTCTCTACTAGAAAGTTCAAGTTGAAGGGTAGATATAAATCCCTGGTTCAGTCGACGCGAAGATACTAGAAATTTGGTAAAGCTGGGCATTATAAAAAGGAATAAAATTCGAAGGAAACATAAGTCAATGTTGGATCCGACAAGAAGCATTCGACTGAGAGAAAGATGACCTCGGAGAAGGGAGGTGATGTGTAGCTGGTGTCGACCAGTACACATTCGGATCAAGATGTTTTGTCGATCGACTCAGGAGGATCCTATCATATGACACCACATAAATAATGGTTATGTGAATATGAACAATATGATGGGGGTGATGTGTTTTTGGGGGACGAATCGACAACCAAAATTGTCATACGAGGAATAATTTGACTGACACTATAGGATGGGAGGAAAAGAACCCTTCCAGGTGTGCTACACATTCTGGGTTTGGCAAGAAACCTGATATCTGTCAGAAAGATGAGTATGTAGGTGTGCATACTTTGTTTTAGAAGGATTCATGCAAGATGGTCAGAGGTGTGATGGTCTTAATGAGAGGAGTTTATATTGGTGCCATGCACAAGTTGTTAGGGAATTTCGACTTGAATGGATGCAACAACATCGGTTCCCTTGAAATTAACTTGACTGCGACTTGACCCAACTCGATGTCGAAACAACTCGACTCGACTTGAGCCAAGTTGGTTCAAACCGAATCGACAATACATGATGAGATCGGCCTGACCAGGTTATGGCACGAGAGGATGGGACACATTGGAGAAAAAGGACTTCGAGCTATGCAAAGCAAAGGTATGGTCGAAGGTTTTCCTAAATGTGGCTTAGAAGTCGACTTTTGTGAACATTGTATATATGGAAAACAAAGTCAGGTGAGGTTCCTATCTGGAGCGACAAGGGAAAATGGGATTCTAGAGCTGGTACATAGTGATGTGTTTGGTCCGGTTACATTGCCTTCACTTGGTGGATCCTTGTATTATGTCTCCTTCATAGATGATTTTTCTAGGAAGACATGGATATATTTCATGAGGAAGAAATCACAGCTTTTCAAGAGAGTTAAGGAGTTTAAAGCTCTTGTGGAAAACCATATAGAAAAGAGGATTAAAGTGTTGAGGAAT
The DNA here is from genome assembly GCA_009831015.1 of Picea engelmannii. Classification (NCBI taxonomy): domain Eukaryota; kingdom Viridiplantae; phylum Streptophyta; class Pinopsida; order Pinales; family Pinaceae; genus Picea; species Picea engelmannii. Next base: position 783,299 of record ML777397.1, on the reverse strand, counting down.
GACAATGGTGGTGAATTTTGTGGAAATAAATTTGATCAGTTATGTAAATAGTGTGGCATAGCACACCAAAATACCACACCATATACCCCACAACAAAATGGAGTTTTCGATAAAATGAACAGAAATTTGATGGATAAGGCAAGGACCATGCTCAGTGGTGTTGGGCTCGCATAAGAATTCTGGGTGGAGGAAGTTGAGATTGAAATATATATGGTGAATATGTCTCCTTCGTTGATGCTAGTCAACAAAAATCTAAATGAGGTATGGTTTGGTAATAATCCTTCAATAGCACATCTCAAAGTATTTGGTTGTGATACATTTGTTCATGTTCCCAAGGAAAAGAGGAGCAAGCTCGAAAAGAAGGCAATCAAATGTATTTTCATCGGATATAAATAAGTAATGAAACGATATAATATATGGTATATTTCATCAAGGATAACAATGTACAGTCTAGATGTGGTCTTCAGAGAAGTAGGAAGTAAATCCAATCCTGAGGAAGTTTTTTAGACTGAGAATAATCTTGATACGATGCAGTTTGAACTAAGGAATGAAGAAGAATATTCGGATGAGTCCACTAAATCTAACAAAAAATTGGAGCAACTGAATCTGGTGGCAAGGTGGTCATAAATAATAAGAAATTAGGTTGAAATGTATAGTCCTCCCGACTTCCATTCTGCATTTGTGGTAACTACCATCGACGATGATCCCAAGTCAGTCAGTGATGCAGTTGACTCGGCAGAGGGTAAACTCTGGAAGGAAGCCATGGTCGAAGATATGGAATCCTTGTACACAAATGAGACATGGGATTTGGTCAAGTTACCTAGTGGAAGAAATCTCGTTGGTAGCAAGTGGTTGTTCAAGAAGAAAATGAATTCCGCAGGTCAAGTTGAGAATTTCAAAGCTCGACTGGTAGCGAAAGTTTATTACCAAGCCGAGGGAGTCAGCTTTGGTGAGATTTTTTCCCTTGTTGAAAAATTAAATTCCATTAGAGTACTAATGTCTCTGGCTACAACATTCGATCTAAATATAGAAAAAATGGATGTAAAGACAACGTTCCTACATGGGGACCTGGAAGAAGAAATCTACATGAAACATCCTGAAGGATTTGTAGTAAAGAGCAATCAAGAGTTGGCGTGCAAACTCAAAATATCTGTTTATGGTCTAAATCAATCTCCAATGACGTGGTACCAAAAGTTTGACACCTACATCCTTAGTTTTGGATTTGTGAGAAGCAAAGTTGATCACTGCATATATTCCAAGGAAGAAGGTGGGAATTTCATATATGTAGCTTTGTATGTCGATGACATGTTGTTGATTGGAAACAACATGGATGCAATAAAGGAGGTGAAGAAGCAACTATACTCCAAGTTTGACATGAAGGAAATTGATGCAACTAAATTCATTCTAGGAATGAAGATTAAGAGAGATCAAGCCGCTAGAAAGCTCTGGTTGAATCAGACAAAGTATATTGAAACAATTCTGAAATGGTTCAACATGCAAGATTGAAAACCAATGAAGGTGCCAATTCCAGTGGGAGGAAGGCTTATTGTTGAATAGTGTCCAAAGACATAGGAAGGAATAGAGGATATGGCATGTGTTCCCTATGCAAGTGTTTTTCGTAGTCTAATGTATGTTATGGTCTGCACTTGACCAGACATTGTCCATGTAGTGGGAGTGTTAAGCAGGTACATGTAGACACATGGAAAGGAGCATTGGACAACTGTCAAGAGAGTATTCATGTATTTGTGTGGCACGAAGAATTATGCTATATGCTATCAAGGAAGGCCTGAAGGTGACAGTGGTAAAGTAGATGTACATGGCTTTGTCAACATCGACTGGGATGGATATCTGGATCGATAGAGGTCGACCAACGGAGATGTATTGAAAATGTTCAGTGGAGCAATAAGTTGGTTGAGTAAGCGACTGGAATTCATAGCCTTGTCAACAACAAAAATACATGGCGACCACTCATGGAAGCAAAGAAGTGGTATGGCTTCAAAGGTTGTGTTCAGGAATCGGGTTTGGGCAGAGAGATATGAAGGTGAAATGCAACAGTCAAAGAGGAGTATTTCTGGCAACGAACCCTGCTTATCATTCAAATACTAAGCACATTGATGTGCAATACCATTTTGTAAGAGATATGGTGGAAAGAAACAAGGTGCTACTGGAGAAAGTAAACACTTTGGAAAACATAGAAGACTTGTTGACCAAGTCTGTGAGTGATGTGAATTTCTCTTGGTGAAGAGAGGCAATGGGCATTGTTTCCCTGGGTCTGTGGAAGAAAGTTCAGGAATCTCATGTTTCAACAAAGAAGACAACAAGTGGGAGAATGTTGGGTTGTTATTATATTCTTTGCAGTGAAATTCGAGTCGAGGTAGTTGGACTGATGGTCGAAGGTGAGGTGGATTGAAAACAAGTTGAAGATCGAGGAAGTCGACCAGGAAAAGTTGAATTCGAAGATATCGACCACAAGTCAACTTAAAAGAGGTCGAAGTGCGGGCGTGAGATGACTGGCTAGAGACCGAATGAAGGATCGACTGGTAACCCGACTTGGAGTCGACTGTAACAGAATCTCGAGATTTGCAGGATTTGTAGCCAATGATATGCACGGATATGTAACCATTTTTTTGGCACCAATATTTAGGGTTTTTCCTATTGTAAAGCCTATAAAGAGGCGTGTAGTAAGGCTGTAAAGTCTAATGTGAGAATGCTAATGGTGTAATGCTAATGCATGGTAAATTGTAGGTTGCTAGTCATGCATATGTAAGTCGATTTGGCTACAAGGTTGTTCTTGTGAAGGAAAGAGGGTATGATGTCGATTGTGTCTTAGGTGTGGACCAAGGTTAGGCATGTAACCTTTTATTTTTATTGAATAAGAAAACAAGAGAGAAAAATTCTCAAAGGAATGTTGGTTTCTCCCGGTTAAGGGTTCCAGGGTAAAATCTCGGTGCACTGTGTGATTGCTTGTTTCATTTATGTTCTTGATTAAATTCTTCGTCTCTTCTACTAGGATTACTGTGGAAGTGCCCTGCATTTACTGACATACTCACTGCCTCTTCCCATAATTCTTTCCCTAACCCGATACCACTAAGCATGCACCTTGCCTTTTCCATCAACATCATGTTCATCCTTTCTACAACTCCATTCTGTTGAGGTGTATAAGGAATAGTCTTCTTCCTTACTATACTACATTTCTTACAGAATTATTCAAATTAATTCCCATAGAACTATCCACCATTATCCATCCTCAACACCTTAATTATTTTCTCTATTTGATTCTCAACAAGAGCCTTAAACTCTTTAAACCTATCAAAAACTTCAGATTTATTCCTGAGGAAATACATCCAAGTATTCCTCGATATGTCATCTATAAATGAGACCTAATACACACATTTTCCCAATGATGGAACCGACACAGTTCCAAACACATCACTGTGCACTAGATGTAAAATTCCTTCTGCCCTCGTTGCACCAGAGGGGAATATTACCTGATTTTGCTTCCCATATACACAATGATCACATAAATAAAATTATAGAGAGGATTTAGACATACCTTCAACCATACCTTTACCGTGCGTTGTCGTCCTAATACACACCTACAAACATGGAGAAGTATCCAACCCAGTTGGTGTGTCCTTGGAGGGAAAAACCTGAATCCAGACCCATTGTCACCTCCATCTCGACTCCTTTCATCTAGGCTCACTCCTAGGGAAGCCAAGGCGGGTAGAACCTATTAAACTATGTGAAGGTTTTATTTAAAATTATAGGAGTTAATTAAGTTTTTGATTAATGAAACCCAACCCAATGACAAACAACAATACACAATGCAATCTTTCAATGACAAATAAACCTTTATTTATTAAACCACAATTGGATTAGTGCCTAAAAATTCCACTTATTCCAATATATATAAAAGAATGATAAGTTCACAATAATAAAACAAATTAAGAACTATCTACACAATGAATTAAAATATAACTTTGTACAATTAGTTTAAAACAATGAATTAATAAATAATGCTTATAACTAAGTCAATATAAATATTTGCACATGAAAATAACTTGCATAAAAATGAATAGAATGTAAATACTTGCAAATAAATTGCAAGGAAATATAAATGTTGTGCAAGTGTGTAGGTTAATTTTAAGTCTCTCTTTAGCTTAGGGGTTTAGATGTGAAAGTTGCAAGTCTAAGCTATGTGACTACCCCAAGTCCTTATCCCTTAGCCAAGAGGAAATGTCGGGTGCTTAACAAGAGAACAACAAGGTTCTCCCCTAGCTCCACATGTCAAGTCCAAAGTGCTTGGGCGCTCAACAAGGAGGACACTTAGTGCCATGAAACCGTCCCTGGCTTCAACCCTTTCTAGTGTCCACAAGTCACCTTATTTTAGTGTCCAAACAATAATAGAAATGGATGCTTAATTAAACTATCCAATCAATCCTTCACCCTTTCTTATTACCCAATATCCACAAAGTGGTAAGGAGAGGGAATACAGGGCAAAGGTGGGGTAAATTTTGTTTACTTTTCAAAATAAAAGGAAACTTTAAACACTAGCCAGAACAATTTTGCAGGATGACATAGCCACTCACATGCAAGGTGTGGGAAAACAAAAATGACTTAAAATAAATAACTTAAACAAATTAACCACACTACTTTGGCACAAGGTAGAGGACAAAGCCTTTCGATTTTGTGGCAAAGGTAGACGAAGTTAACTAAAGCAAAAATCAGAAAATTATTTCTAATCCTAGCCAACACGATTTTGAAAGGTTGGCAGAGCCAAGGACAATGCAAGGTGTGGGAAAAATTATTAAAATTATTTACAAATTTTAAACTTGGAAAGAAATAAAAAGTACAAGCCCAAGAGACTCTCTTGGGCTACTTACTATAGCTTTAGAAAGTGAGAGAGAGCGAGAGAGGGTCTTTGCATCAAAGCTTAGTGATGTTCTCTTGAGCCTCTAGTTACCAATTTTTGGTAGATATTCCTCTTTTATTGGTGAAAACCTACATAAAACAACCAAGAAAATTTGCTGGAAAATGCTAAAAATCACCACAATCTGTTAGTTTTATGTTAGCATATGTACAAAAAAATTTACAAAAAAAATCCTAACTTGAAAATTGGAATTTTTAGCAAGATTATGATGATTATATGTTCAGAAAATAAACAAATAAAGGGTTGAAATTAAAATAGAAAATAAAGTGAAGCAAAATGGAGCCTTTGGAGTTCCTACACAATGAGTGTTATCGGACAAATCAATAAGTGTGGACACAAACATATCTCCCTAGTTTCACCCCTAAACTAGAACAAAACGAGACAAAATATAAAACTTTCCCTAAGTTTTAATTATCAAGCATACTAACTAACAAGAGATAAATGACATACCTTTTAAACGTCGTTTTTCCTCTCTAGGTTCATCCTCGCTCTGTTCCAAGGCTTATGGGATGTTGAACCTGTGAAAATACACAATCCAACGAAGTGAAAGCAACAACGTATACTCAACAAAACCTATGTATGCGATCAATGAGTCATACAATAAAATACGACCATTTTTATGGGAAAGAAATATATTAAAGACCAATTTTATGGGAAAGAAATGTATTAAAGCTCTGAAAAGAAGAATACAACCAATGCCTTGATGTTGTAAGGTCCCTTCGAATAGTTCCTTGCTTCCCACAAACTTCTTGCTCCACGGATTCTAAGACCGACAATCCATCTTGACAAAGAAAATCCCAAAGCTACAAAAATTACTCAAGCTCATACCAAAAGCTAGCCAACTCAATCCAACTTTCCCCATGAGAAATCCTCTCCTTTTATAGGATGAATAGGATAGGGTGAGGAGGTTAGGATGATACCATGAGATCAAGGATGCTACTTAGATCCAAACTGATCTAAGTCCACCTCACTTTCGAAGCTTCTATTCTAGAACTTTCGAGAAATTCCTCCTTTTCCTTCACATGAAAATCGTCGCACCCTTAACACTAAGCAAACTGCGACGACGTCGCAGGCCATTGTGGTGCAACCTGCGATAATCCTAGATCGTCACGCCCTTAACACTAATCAAGGTGGGACAATCCATTTTTCCAAGGTTTTGACAAAGGAAAAGTATAATTCCATCTCTCTGTGAAAATGTATCTTTATTCTTCTTCAGGGATTCAGGCCATTGATCCTTCTCAAGACAAATGATAGGTTTACATCATTAAAGGTCACAGGGGTGAAGAAAATAATGTGTAACAATGAGGCAAGAAGGTGAGATTTTTTAATAGGCCTACAAAATACTTTGTAAACTCTAATAAAAACAAATCACATAAATCTATAGGAATACTACTGTAGATTTATCCCTAGCAAAATACTTCACTTAATGTTCTTCAAAGAAAACAATGTGAAGCAAGAATAACAAAACCTGCAATGTTACCCCACCAAGAGGAAATACCACACAAGAGTTGCCAATAGAACCAAGAGTACACCATGAAAGCACCAAATAATACCAAGAGATCCTCCAAGAAAGGTTACCAAATGGCACCAAAATTACAAGAGAAAAATGGGAGAGAATGAGAAAAAGTGGGGAGAGATTTTGGCATAATAGAGTTGTTGTGAAAAAATCATGTCCAAATGAGGATAAGGGGCTTCCTTTTAAAGGAGGTAAATATGAGAGACCCCTCTTGGATGAGTAACAAGTGTCACCCATCCAAGAGAGTGAAAACAAGTCAAAAGGGGTGCACTTTTAGGGTTTTGGAGTGAGTTAGGGTTTGAGGGGTGAGATGTGAATGGGGGAAACCCCTTTTGACTTGTCATGGGGGGTTATTATAAGTGGATTTTTAATTTTCTAACTTAATAAATACATTAGAAAACATTTCCCCGCTTCTTTTCTTGACTTTAGACACTTTACAATTTTTGGTTTTTTTACCTTAGCCAATTATTTGTTGACTTTTGACTGACTTGGACTCCTCATGGACAATGACCTAGAAAAAATTGTTCGATTGAGATGAAACTCGGTACAAGGGTGTAGGGGGTCATAAACCATTTTTTTTGAGTATTCACACCCCTATACAAAATCCACAAGGACCAAATTTTTACATTTTTGATCAAAATTAATTAAAATTTCCAATTTACGAAAAATTTTAATTATTAAAAAATCATATCAAAACTTAACCAAATTACACAAGACTCTAGGATATGTCTAGCATGTTCATTTACAACATCTTTAAACCTTATTCATCCATTGGTATCGATTATTAGAACGCCTTTAACCACTTTGCAAGATTATTGAGTGAAAAACTCAAGAGTAATTAAAATCGTTGAAAAACAAGATTAATTACCCGAGAAAAAAAAACACTCAATGAAAGGAATTCCCTAATGATAAATTTCTAGCTAAACAAAAATTGACCCATGCTAACATATTATAGAATTATCCCACGTAGGGGAGCAAACATTTCGTGGACACAAAAAGAAGTGTTGGGGGCAAATTTCCCTGTTGAGCCAAAAGTCTTAAAACTTGTCGTACCTAATATCCCTTACCCTAGGGATAATTAAGGAGATCACATCTTGAGGCCCACAGGTACTATACATGGAGTACCGAGAGGCGTATGACTTGAGCATGGCCCTAGAGGGCCCCCCCTTTTCTTCAGTGCAGTTCACTTATCACTCGCAACAATATCCATCCCACCAGCCTGGTCCTGAAGTAGTGGTGGGTCTTGCTCCATAAGGTAATGATTTTGAATATTATGGTATGTATCACTCTGATTTTTGAAGAACTTGAATATGTTGTATCAAATCCTTCTTTATTTCATGACGTTTTCTTGGAAATTATGCTCTTTTCCTCGTTCATACCTGGAGAGGTGACATGGTTCCCTAGTAAGTTGATTTCCATTTAGGATGGGTTTCCACTGGGTGGATCTGTGAAAATAATCATTCGTCCCTCCATACTTACCACTTTCCATATTTATTCATTACATCTCCCTATCATTTTTTTGGCATTGGGATTGGCTATGCTAGGAAGGGTTGTACCTTACCTTGTGAGAAAAATGGGCTAAAGGCCTAAAGAGTAAAAGTAGCTGGAAGGAATTAAAAGCCAATGTTGAAAACTTTGAGATGCTTCTCCCAGGGATCCCCGAAAAAGCAGTGAAAATATTCTCAGTAAGAAAAGGGGACCCATAAGATACATAAACACTTAAGGTATTAGTTGATGGATAGGAGGTCTCATCACGAGACGACCTATTATGACCATGTGCATGTAGCGATATGACACTACCACCTATATGGTCACCAAACCAATGTAGTGGCTCTTGGTGGCATCACCAAGAGAAATGGGGTCTCATCACAAGCCAACCTTCTCATTTCCATGAAATGTTTGTGGATAACGTTGTCACCTCTGTTCATCAAGCCAAAACAGTGGCCTTGAACTTTTCCCTTGAAGGACAAAAGAAAAACATCAAAAGAACTAAAGCTAAGAATAAAAGGCAATGAATGGGCTAGGAAACAATTGCATTAATGACAAGGTGCAACTTACCCTCTACAAAGGCACCCACAAGTAAGGCTTTACATTTCCATGTTATTACATGCACCCCATTCCCAAATACTTACCCCATGCCACCTCATACACTTACACGACTTGGATTGGATCCCAACTGGGAAACACCCCAAACTTAAGGGAGGCTAGCCCAATAGGACACTCTAAGACCTTCTCCTAACCTAACTTGTCAAATTTCATAACATCTTTGAGCATGTGTCTGGGTTAAGGGTGGTTTAATGCACATGTTTGGGCAATTTAATTATTGGATGTGATTTACATGCTATGATCCATGTGACTTATGAACCCCTCGAGGGCGTACTTGTTTTTGTTTTAGGACCTTGCCTAGTGGACAAGTACACATGAGGGAATGATTAGCTCAGAGCTTCATGAGGGATTAAAGTCCACAAATGGATGTTGCAACCCCAGCCAGGGGTAAGAAGAAACTGAAGATTTGCACCAGAAAAAAGAAGGAGGTTTCCTTTGGAGGCACCTTGACAGACCTATATCCAGGGGGATCTTGCTCTTCCACTTGGGACATTGGCCTTTGAGGGCCCTAGACATCACCATCATGACTCTGGATGTCATCCAGAACTAGGGTTTTTATTTTGGAGGTAGTTATGAGCCTAGTGGCACGTGTGGGCATCATCTCGGGCCTTTGGAGGCCAAGCACCCTACATTTAAGGCTCAATGTTCTACCTTAGGGCCTCAACGTCACCCTAGAAGGGCATGATGTCACCCTTAGAGATGTCTTTAGGTGCTAATTAATTTTTATTATGTCAAAATTGGATTTTATTGTAAATTGGCCAGGTCGGCTTTAATTTGACCTAAAATTAATTAAGGGTCAAAGTTTTGTATAAATAAACATAAAGTGCATTCATTTTTACATCATAACTCTTCACACACAAGTGATGGTATGAAATTTTCGCCCTCTTAAAGGGTTATTGGCTAAAATAACTAGTGCGCATCTCTTGGGAGAGCTTTATGGTGGTGTATTTTGGCATTTTTCATGGTGGAATGGTCTTCAACTAGGGTTTGACTTGATTATTATTGGTGAAATAAGTGGAAAATATGCATTTTTATTCATGCTATCAATGTTTGTCATAAAATTTACTTGTTTCATGTCTAAGATTATGAAATTTGTTGTTTAAACCCTAGGGGAGAAACAACAAATGCTTATTTCTCTCTATAACTATTCTACTAGCTTGATCTTTCCAACTGTACATTTTATTAAGAGTGATTATTAGAGCCCTAAAGTGTTATCTCTCTAGTAATCTCATTCTTGTCACCAACTAAATTGTCTTTCAAAAAAGCTAAGGAAGGAAGGTACGCTGGGGCCTAGAAGTGCCTACTCTCTAGCAAAGATTCCCTTAAAAGGGGCAAATGCTTGAGGCCTTGAAGTGCCAACACCTCTTGCATTTACTTGTTCCCTTAGCTAAGAATTATCATCATTATATTTTAGAAGTGATATTGTTACTGTTATTGAATCCATAAGCCCTAAAATGCACTGATTTTCACACTCTTGTGGATGAATGAGACCAAACAAACTTTCAACACGTCTTCTTAAAAATTTCACTAACACTAACAACCATATTACAACTGCTATAATTGTTCTTACAACCTTATTTAGCAACCTTAATCAACATACTAAACCCTAAAACTAACCCATAAATTTGCATTTTCCGAGGTGCTATCATCCTAAGGTTTTGGTCTTCCCTTTTCTAGTGTTCTAGGTGCAAATTTATGAAGTTGTTTGAGGTTGTTGTTGTTGTTGTAATTACTATTACAACCATCATTGAAGCCCCTTAACACTCCTCAAACTATCCATACAACTAATAAACATTTGTACTAAGCAAACTATAACCATTGGATGTTGAAGTAGTTGTCTTATTGCTTTATTACAATACTTTTCTAAAGTGGTTTCTATTTCTGTCATCATCATCAATTAATGTTGTTATAAGTGTTTGGACAACCATTTAAGTCATTTATTGACTTGCTTTTAATATTGAAATTGTGAGTGACAAAATACTATCAAATAAGTCTTTATTGTTGATGATTACAGTTGCGTGAGACATCCTCCAGGACACAGACTGATTGAGTCGACCTGAGAGAGAGCCCATGAGTTGGGTGTGTGGTTCCTATCTGAGAAAGAACTGGAACGTAGTGATGGCCTCCTCCTTACAGAGAGTTGAGAAGAAATCCATATGATTCTCCTATGTAACGCAGTGAGAAAGGAGATCTACTGAGTTGGACGTACCTGTGGTTGAGCACAAGGTGAACGTGTGAATTCCCATAGAGTTGGGTGCATCGTCAAGTGACAGACATGAATATTTGTATTAGCCTCCTATGAGAAGAGAGTTGAGATGATGAACTCCAGATGAATCTCATGTGTAATGCAGTGGGAAAGAAGATCTGTTGAGTCGACGCACCTGTGGACGAGCACAAGTGAACGTGATCCTAGTGGCTGAGCACTAGTGAGAGTGATTCTCCTGTGTAATACAGTGATATAGAGTTATGGAAATGCCTATGGATGTTGCCCTAGTGGCCGAGCACTAGTGTGTGTATGAGATCCCTTTCTATATTGTTCAAGAGTCATACCTAACTGTAACCCTAATTGTAATGTAAAGTGTACAAGTCAGCCCCACCTTAATGTAAAAGATAATTAATCTGGTTAATATTAATTATATTGTGAGTTAGAGAGGTCGGCCATGTTGTCCCAATAGAAACTTTTGTTTACAAGTCAAGTCTAATATAATTAAAGGTATATTCCCCATTGAGGAATCATATCTTTTGTGTGAGTTTGGAAATTTCAGTAAGTACATCTACTTGGGAAAAGTGCGCACCTCTCTTGGGCACTAGTCTTCTAGGGTTTGAAAGAACCCTCTTGTGTGCTAGGTTTTCTTGTTGGTGAAGGTCTTTCTCTTGAAGAATATAGCAAAATATTGGGTGGGTTTTCTTCTCTTGTTGAGAAGGGTTTCCCAAGATACTTCTTGTGTACTTGTGCATGGTGTTTCTTCTTGTGATCTTGGTTGTTGCAACAAAATTGTTTATGGTTTAAGTTAAATGCTAAAATGGAATGAACTTCATGATTAAACCTTGAATATTGAAAAATAAACATGGTGTCAGAGAATAGGTCTTGAAGAACCCATTGCACAAGCTACAAGCTTTTACCATTCATCCCTCCTCCTTTGCAGAACCATACAACCCTCCTAGGGTTTCCAGAAAAATCTGTACGACCCTCTTCTTTTGGGTGTTTTAGCCCCTAAAACTTGGATGTTGAGGAAAATTTTGACATATGAGAGTACGACCTTCTCCAACGCACCTCCAAAGACTCTCAGAGTGAAATTCTGAGCATTTTGAAATTTTGGCCCTAGGGTTTCTCAAATTTCTGTAGATTTTTGTTTTTAGGGTTTTTGTAGCTCTTTGAAGAAGCCTTCAAGATTACCTGTGTTCTTATAACTTTCAAGGCTTATTGTTGGGATTCATAATCCCAATAAAACCTAAGTTTGCTAGCCTAGCCTTGTCGTTAGGTTTTCTAACCCAATTAACAAGGGTTTGTGAAGAATCTAAAAATATGACGAACAAAATTATGATGGAAGATAAGCTTGATGGATCAAGCAACTTCAAGTTCCTGGAAGATAAGACTTTGTTGGACATATTTTCATTCATGTGTTGTCATTGATTTCAACAGTCATAATAAGCAGAGCAGCAAGGTTAAATCTCAGGAAGAAAAGTATACTAAGAATCGACAGAAGAACATCGCCTTAAGGATGAAGCAATTCGTGATTATTGTTGATCACGATAGGATCAACAATGTTCCTCTGATAAAATATTAGGAGGGTTAGAAAATGCATACATAGGATGAAGCAATTCATGATTATTTTTTATCACGATAGGATCAACAATGTTCCTATGATAAAATCTCAAGAGGGTTATAAAATGCAGAGATCAAAGCTCGGAAGGAAAAGTGTATGGTTAGGGTGAGAAGTCTCAGCTGCCATCCGATCAGAGTGAGAAGCCTCAGCAGCCGTCCGATCAAGAAATTGACCGTGTTGATCGTCTAAATATTACAGACGTTGGTCATATGAGTGACTGTGGGCTTGAGAACCGTTGGAGGATTGTGACCATCGTATCATATTAAAGTGGAAGGATAGGATAAGCGGGGCTAAAGGGTTGAGAATTTGATTATCTGAATACCCGTCAGTCGTAAGATCAAACCTGAATTCTCGTCATCCATTGGATCATTTTCGAGTGGAAGGATAGGATAAGCGAGGTAAGATCTGAGATCTCATTTATGCGAATTTCCGTCAGCTGTTGGATCATTCTAAGTGGAAGGAAAGGTTAAGCTAAAAGAGCAGAACTGTAGACAGATCGAGCCGTTGATCCAAGATCCTAATTGAACAAACATCTTTCACTTTAGGTCTAAAGATGGGAGGAGGTTACACTCCAGAAAGTTTGAGATGTGAAATTCCCGAAGCCCGGAGTCCCAGAGAGCTGAAATAAATTTTCGACCGTCGGATCATCCGAAGTAAGCCTCAGCCATCCGATTCAAGAGGACATGTGACATACCATGGTGGTAGACTACGTCAGCAAAGACATATCGCAGCTTATGTCAACATACCACGTCAGCAAGAAAATGTGACAGACCACATAAGTAGTCCACGTCAGCAAGGACACGTGGCACAGTCAGAGACTGACACATGTCAAGTTGAAATCAGTATTTCAGGTACGTGCAAATATTGAATCTGAGTGACACGTGGCAGCTACTCGGCTCATGACCCGTGATCTAGTGACGTAAGCAAGTTGCGTCACTCTGAGAGTTTTCACCACTAGCAAATGACAAAAGCTCTGAAGTCCCGAAGGACGAAATCCCGAAATAGATATGGTTCGTCTGATCTAAAGAAAAACTTTGGGAGTATTCTCATCCGTCAATTTACTACAGTGGAAGGATAGTGTAAGTGGAAATGTTAACCGACAGTAAGCAGTCTCCACCGTATTATGACTTACCACAACAGGTGATCACTCCGGAGGAAAATGGAGTGACATCTATTCGAAACCTCCGAAGTCCCGAATGTCGAAATCTTGAAGTGGACATGGGTTGTCTGATCTGTAGAATACTTCAGCTGCATTCTCAACCATTGACCAAAACACAGTTGAAGGATAGCGTAAGTATAAATAGACGAAGTCACGAAGTAATATGTGACCATCCATCTCAATTCTTGAATAATACCCAGCTTTCAGATTAAGCCTTGTAAGAATCAAATCTGACGATTGATCAGTTTTCGTGAAATAAACGTAAAGCGTTCAATCTGTTCAAGAAATTTGTTTCAAAGGTTTGAAAATTTGAAATCTTGAAGTTTCGAAGGGCGAAGTCCCGACAATCATCCATCTCATCAGGAAGATTGAATCGTGACCGTTGAATAGATGAGCGCTCGTCTCACCTAGCATTTGGTCACCGCCATTGGTCATATGATATAAGATATCTAAATGAAAATATAATATGTCGTTGTAATTGGTAAGCCCATGGTTCTGTAAACGCTCAGTCACATGTAATGGTTTGAAGGAAGCGCCTCCATAGAATTCAGTTCCAATGAAAATAATAGAGGTTCGAGATTGAGTTTAAAGGATGAAATTGATCCATATCTGTGATCATTTTATGAAAAGCCTTCATGATAAAAATGTTAAAACAATGTTTATGGTTAAGTTAAAACGAAGAGGTGTGATGCTCCAAATAAAGGGACACAGTGTACAACACTCGCACTTTTTTTTAAGAATATATAAACGAGGAAGAGTGTTGAGAAGAGGTGTGTCTCTGCAGTCTGAATCAGAGAATATATTAAATTAGAGAAGCAGAGAGAGATGCAGTAAAAGAATTGAAACAAAAGTTTGTCCAGATTCAGAAAATCAAGGGTGGTTGGGTGGTGCAAGGGAAGGTTGGTGCCTGTAGAGGAAGTTGGTGCTTCCTTGGTAGTTGTAGCTGACTAAATAGGGGGTTGTATCCTCCTACCAGTTGGTGCTGGTGAATAAGGGTGTGGGTGCATCCTGATCAATTGGTGATGATCCAAAAGGAAGAATATCTTCCTTCTACGTAACATGTAAAACAAATTTTGCAGTTAATGGAAAAGCATTTGTGGTTTTTCCCATTTGGATTCCACGATAACATATTGTGTCAAAATTTGGTTTGCATAAATAAAAGAAAATTGATAAAAATATTGTGTCACTGATTCACCCCCCCTCTCAGTGACAAGATTTGATCCTTCAGACTTCAGAGGAAAAATTATTGTGGGTGATACAAAAAGGTTTACTAGAGACACCTATTGATGAATGGAAGGAACATGACGACAAGACAAGGAAGCCAATCATCTACACATGATCTTACATTGAAGGGCCAACTTCAAAATAACAATATGGAAAAAGGTGACACAATGACTACCTTCTTCATGAAGATCTCAGAGGACAAAGATCAACCAAGTGCCATTGGAGAAATCATATCATCACCCTCAGGTATGCACTTGTGTATATATTATTTGTATCATTGTTATGAGGGTAATTGCAGGAGGAAGGAACCTTTTTGCTAAAGTCATGGATCCAGAGGGATCTCAATGCATTCAGAGGAACAACACACTAGAATTGAAGACTAAGGTTTGATTGTTGTAATTTTCATTCCTCTAACCTATATTTCTAAAGTTTGCTACATTACAAGTAAGTCTTGTAGCTTTGAAAACAATCCTTAAATTGTTTTGATTCTAGAGATGTACTCATTATTCTCCTTTAGGAGATATTCTTGTGTTGGTTATTTTTGTTTTCTTGTTCCATATAGGTTAACAACAAAGTAAATATATCCTTCAGAGGGAGTCACTTGACTCAGAGGGAGTCAAAACTATTTGAGAAAGAGGAAGAATAGAACCATCATTGAGGCGACCAATGCAATAATGCATGATCATGATCTTTCTATGATTCTATGGGTAGAAGCATGCATGACACAGTATATGTTTAGAACTAAATTCTTCACTAGACTTTGAAAAACATAAATCCCGAAGAAGCCTTCACCAGAGTGAAGCCTAAGATTGAACACTTCAGAATATTTGGGTGTCCAATGTATACATTCTAGATACTACCTTGTAATATGTTTTTGTATCCTCGAATCTAAGAATGTCAGCTTTGTCTGCACTCTAAGTATAATATGTATCTCATGAACATGTTGATCTTCTTTCTAAAATCAACCATAGGAACTTGGTATCATTATTGGGATACTGTAACGAAACGAGAGAAGTTATGCTGATCTACGAGTACATGCTAGGAGGATCGCTCAAAGATAATCTTTACGGTAAATTAAAGTGTTGGAAGATATGTTTGTTTCAATCGATAAAATAGCCATGGTAATAGACAAGTATTTGGTTTTTATTTTCCGAACTAAGTTGGAAAACCAGGCTCAAAATAGCTTTAGGTGCAGCTCAGGGTAACTCTCCCTCCAAATTACTTTGATGTACAATAATTTTTTTAAATCTATGTGTTGGTCGTTTTTGTTAATTACACGCAAATAATAATTTTAAAATTTCTACTGTAATAATGTGTGCCATGTGATGTATTGTATCTAAAGGACTAGAATACCTGCACGTGGGTTCCACCCCAAAGATAATTCACAGGGACATCAAGACCGCCAACATACTTTTAGACATCAATATGAATGAAAAATTGGCCGACTTTGGTCTTTCAAAAATGACAATTGATGGGGAGGCTACTCATGTTACCATTGTGGTCAAAGGAACACCAGGATACTTGGATCCAGAGTATAGAACACATCTATAACTTTTCGTCACTCTGCATATTCTTCTCAAAGTTAAATGAATTAAATTAATAATTAAGAGCAGAGGCACTATCACTATTTTTTGTTTCCACGGTACTCAGTTACCCAAGTTGTCGTGGGGCTTGCGTCATAGGTATTACAACACTCAAATGTTGACGGAGAAGAGTGATGTGTATAGTTTTGGAGTGGTTTTGTTAGAGATCATATGCGGTAGACAACCCATAGATGTAAAAATACCGGTAGATGATGTAAACATCATTTGATGGGTAAGGAATCTGATCATTAGTTTCTCCAAGTGTCTCACAATAATTATTTGCATTTTCTCCTAGAGTCTAACAACAGGCTTATTTACAGGTGACACATAAAGAGAAGAAGTCCAAGCTAGACCCTTCAGGAATAAAGGATACATTTATGGGATAACAGTGAATATTCAAAGACATTCTAGATCGACATCCCTGGTCAGAGACAGATTGAGACAAACAAAGATGTTGTCCTTGAAGAAGAGATGGCCTTTCAAAGATCCAAAGAATCTCATATGGAGATTGACAGTGAGACAAGACCTTCTCCCCATTTTAGTAGTTCAAAGGGAGACATACATTATTCCAGCTAATCCAGTTGCTCCAGTTGATATGTCCAGAGATATTGCAGTAGGGAATAAAAGGCATGCCTAGGCTCACTCTGCAGGAGGCAGAGAAACATAAAATCCTCTCAAGGAACATCCCAAGAAAGCAAAATACATTTTCGAGCTATCCTTAATTCATGAGCCACTTCATTGATTATGAGCCTCCTTGTCTTGGAGAAGCAACAAGAGAACATGTATGGAAAGATACCAAAACAAAAGAATACCAGTATATCTTAAAGAATGATGTATAAGATATTGTTCAGAGACCAGAAGGGAAGTCTGTGGTGACTTCCAAGTGGATCTATAAGATCAAGTATGCAGCTAATGGAAGTGTTGAGAAATACAAAGTGAGATCTATAGCCAGAGGATTCTCGCAATCAGAGGGAGTTGTCTATGATGAGACACTTGATCCAGTAAGCTCGATACACTTCCATCTGTAATACCATCCATGAGCTGGAAACTATACCAGATGGATAGATTCTTGATGAGTTTGGGTTTCATCAAGAGTGTTGCTCATCCAAACCTATATTATTACAGTGTTGGTGACGAGAGCCTGATTTTTGATGACTTATTCAGAAAGCCTTGTTGTTGGATACAAGTAAGATCTGACTTCTAATTTCGAGATGAAGGATCTGAGTATGATGCACTACTTCTTGGGACAAGAAGTATGACAGAGGACCGATGAGATTTTCCTGAGTCAAGGAAAATATACAGTGGGAATATTAAAGAAGTTTAGTATGACAGAATGCAAATCCATGATGATGGATTTGAAGAAAAAAAAAAGATTGATGATGATTCCAACGAGACTGATCCATAGCTGATTGGATCACTAATGTATCTGGTTAACACCAAACTTGATTCATGTTATGCAGTGAATTTACTTAGTGATTCCATGAGTCAACTGAGACAAACTCATTGGACAACAACAAAACATGTATTAAGATATATACGAGGCACAGTTGGATATGGCATGAGATATGCCTCCAATGTGAACTTGAGTTTGCAGGATATGCCAATACAGATTCAACAGAGAGTATAATGGATCAAAAGAGAAAATCCGGTTGTTGTTTTATCGTGAAGGTTGTCATGGTTCCCTGGTGCAACAAGAAACAAAGCTCTGTGGCCTTGAATACCACCGAAGTAGAGTATATATCATTGAGTGTGCGAAGCAATGCGAATTCATAAACTTCTGACATATTTACTTGATCATGAGATGTGTTATCACTCCAAGAAACTCCTTAGGGTTGTAGGCTAAGGATGCTTGGTAACTTAAGAAATCATGAATAATGAAAGCGTGGATCAATGGGATAACTGAGAATAGGTAATGGGAAGACAAATCACAATGCAATCGAATGAAACAGTGCTTTTAGGAATCAATGACCAGACAGAGTAATATCAAAAGGTATGGAGAAAACTGATCTAGATAATCAAGTACAACAATGTGTAGGATCATACAAGCCAACAAGAATTCCTTTAGTTCAAGTTTATGAGCTAAATAAGAAGATGACAGTTCTTAATAGCTGAACTAAACTGAAAAGTACAAAACATGGAATAGATGAAGAAATCTGTCATTAACAACAAAAGAAGACTGATTCTGTATAACCAATAACCAAAGAGTATCCAATATTGAACCCCCTGACTCTTAGAAAAGCTAGGAATTTATAGCCCTTTACAATCAGTTTAAGATCCTAAAACAATGGATCTGATATTCTAAAAATAGAAAGTCAAAACTGATTTACAAAAGATAAGGAGAGATCCTCAAGATGAGGTCAACCTCTATCTTTTGGTCTTCAAACATTGGTTGAAAGTTGATGAAGTGTAGCTTAGCCTTCCAAGGCTCTTTGATCTGTTCCTTTGAAAGTGGAATTCGAATTTGATAATGTGTGCCAAAAATTCCTATCATTTTTCCCTTGAAAATCACCAAATCTAGTCAAAAAATTCCCTTTTGACTTTCATCTCCAAGAATGGCCTTCAGATTTTGATTTGATAATTTATAACCATCTTATTGAAGAAGATTTCAAACCATTCAAACCCAAAAAATCCTGATCTGGGTGAAAATTTGGCTATTCTGGCCGTGATAGGCTTTCACCAGCTAATTTACCCGAAAATCTGCTCCTTAGCTGGTGAAAGGCGGAGCTTTCACCAGCTAACTAGTTATAATTTTGCCTTCTGCGCTGGTGAAAGCATAGATTTTTTCAAAATCAAATTTCTCAGTCATGGAAAGTCTGTTTTGCATGCTTAAATAGTCGATCGACATCTACAAATCCTAAGATTTCCAATGGTGCTTTCAGATCTTCATTTGGAGCTTGGGAAGCTATCAAAATTTTCCCTACAATATTAGGCATCGTTCTTTCAAAAATGCCAGTGCGTTTTGTATCGCTAACAAGATGGACTCTATGATTATAACCAGAGATGTGTGAAGCTCTTTGAGAAACTTTTGTTTCATGATATATCGAAACACGTTGAGATAAAATATCATTTTCAGAGACATGATGCGGAGGAAAGCAATACATGTGTCGTACCTTCCTACACATGAACAGATTGCAGACACCTTCACCAAACTGGCTTGGTGAAGAATACCTCTCTAGTTGAGAGGGAGTGTTAATGACTACAACCAAGACAAAGTTTGAGTACTTTCGTATGAGACTTGTTATGATGGAGAAAGTCTCCCTAGCTGAGAGGCAATGTTGATGATTACAACTACGTGAGACATCCTCCAGGACATAGACTAATTGAGTCGACCTGAGAGAGATCCCATGAGTTGGGTGTGTGGTTCATATCTGAGATAGAACTGGAACGTAGTGATGGACTCCTCCTTACAAAGAGTTGAGAAGAACTCCAGATGATTCTCCTGTGTAACGCAATGAGAAAGGAGATCTCTTGAGTTGGACGTTCCTGTGGCTGAGCACAAGGTGAACACGTGAATTGCCATAGAGTTGGGTGCATCGTCACGAGACAGAGATGAAGATGTTGTATTAGCCTCCTCTGAGCAGAGAGTTGAGATGATGAACTCTAGATGACTCTCCTGTGTAATGCAGTGGAAAATAATATATGTTGAGTGGACGTGCTTGTGAACGAGCACAGGTGAACGTGATCCTAGTGGTTGAGCACTAGTTAGAACAATTCTCCTATGTAATGCAGTGAGATAGGGTTATGGACATCCCTATGGATGTGCCCCTAGTGGGTGTATGATATCCCTTGCTATATTGTTCAGGAGTCATACCCTCCTGTAACCCTAATTGTAATGTAAAGGGTACAGGTCGACCCCACCTTAATGTAAAATATAATTAATCTTGTTAATATTAATTATATTGTGAGTTAGAGAGGTCGGCCTTGTTGTGCCAATAGACACTTACGTTGACAAGTCAAGTCTAATATAAGTAAAGGTATATTCCCCATTGAGGAATCATATATTTTGTGTGAGTTTGGAAATTTCAGCAAGTACATCTACTTGGGAAAAGTGCACACCTCTCTTGGGCACTAGTCTTCTAGGGTTTGACAGCACCCTCTTGTGTGCTAGGTTTTATTGGTGGTGAAGGTATTTCTCTTGAAGAATATAACAAAGGATTGGCTGGGTTTTCTTCCCTTGTTGAGAAGGGTTTCCCAAGATACTTCTTGTGTACTTGTGCATGGTGTTTCTTCTTGTGATCTTGGTTGTTGCAACAAAATTGTTTATGGTTTAAGTTAAATGCTAAAATGGAATGAACTTCGTGCTTAAACCTTGAATATTGAAAAATAAACATTTATATCATCCTTGTCATCATAAATTTCAATTTCTAGATACATTGTTGCTACTATAATTTCATCTTTGCTTGTCTTTAGTAGCACATATCTCTGTTTTGAAGTCACTAAAATAAAATTTCGATATCATTGATTGATGCTAACATTTGTTGTTTCATTAGTAAAGGGAAGGTATCATTCACCTTGAATTTCTCCTTAACCCAAAACAATACCAAGTGACTTCTTCCTTTGTAGTGACCTAGAGAGAGGGGTGGGTTTTACCTTTGTCTTATCTCCCTTCATGAGCCAACTAGGTCTTGGGACGTCTCCCTTGGAATGAGTTTCATCTCCTCCTAAATAGAAAGAGGTATCCTAATGAGGTGACAATGATAGGACTACCTCTGTGTTACATCAATCTAGGCCTACTTACCTTCAGGCTTTAGGCAAGTATAGATTGTGTGATAATATTTTTGGCGTCGTTGTCGGGGAACATCGAGTTAATTTTTCTCGAACAACACTTTTTCGGTAAGGTTTTTTCCAAAGCCTTCATTTCAAAAAGCTTACATGGTGACTCCACTAAGGGTGATCCCCTCATCCTTTTGATAATCTGAAGGAGATTGTCTGGCGACTTCACTGATGACGACTCGTAGTGAGCATCAATACACACCTTATTGTCTTGTCGTTCCTATTATTCCCACGGCCCCTCTTAAATGGTCCCTCGAAGAACTCTTCGACCCTTTGGACTTGGAAAATATCAAAGGGGGATTAAAATATCTCCCTAAATATGTCAATTCATGGATACCCATGTTTTCCGTAGAGACTGGGATTTTTGGTAACACACATTGGACCAAATTTTGTGAGAGCTATGACTTCCATTAGTCTGGGAAAGAACATCTTGACACATTCATGAAACTTTTCCTTACCTCACTTACTAGAGATTATACAAAATGGAGCACTAACCTCCCAAGTAAAAGCCTCACAACCTGTGAATATTTAGAACAAGCTTTCCTGCAAACATGGGGTATGATGGAAGATATGGCCTCATTTTATTCGCAATATGGTTTAATACCTTACTTGGTCTAATTGATTCTGATTTTCTACCAGAAAGCGCTATTCTCGGAAAATACTTCAATTCTTTTGAAGGAAACTTCCAATCCCTCATTTGGAATTGATTCCCTACAAGCCTCAAGGAGGCACAAGATGGTGCTTGTCGTATTGAAGGAAATCTCAAATGATGTGATCCCATTTCCCAGGTCAATTTTCCTCATGACCAAGATGATATCTTATGGTTCAATGGGGAAAACATGGAAGAAGAAGAACATGATTTCCTAGAGATACTAGAGGTAAACGATGAGATTAAGTTAGCCATTCCCTCTAAAGGGACTATTACTTGGAAGAATGGGTTCTCAAATATGAAAGATGCCTTAATTTTTTCAAAACAACATGAACCCTCTAAGGATCTAGGTACCTTTGAAGAAATCACTGAGTTGGAAAGGGAATTATCATAATCCCAAAAGCCTCCTTCTATGAGAATTCCTCAAAATACTAGTCGAACAATAAGACAGATTCAGAGCAATCAGTTAGCAGAAGTACAATTTGATAGATTAATCAAGACTTCATGATAGTATAGTGATAAATGGGTCAACATTATGGACAGTTGCGCAAGTAGAGTCTTGGACAATATGGACAGAGATGGATTTGTAAGAACACTTAGAAGGTTTGGACAAATATATGACAATGGACGAGAGAATGGATTCATAAATTGGTTCAGAGAGTGCTTCATAGACAAAGGAACATTATCATAATGGATGATAATTACACAGGAAATGGCTCGCACAATGCTAATGGATTCCAAATTCACAAATATGTTTTGGACACATGTAGTGCATACAAGAGTACACATTCAAAACATAGAAATGCTCAGAAACAAAAATGACAAAACTCCATACGAAATATAAAAAGGAAGCACAAACAACAACCTCTACATCAAGGTAACTCAAGGCAGTATTTTATTAATTGAAATTTATGTTGATGATATTGTTTTGGAAGTACTAATGACAGGTTAAGCCAGAAATTTGCAAAGGATATGCAGAATGAATTTGAAATGTCATTACTTGGAGAACTATCCTTCTTTTTGGGTCTTCAGATATGTCAAAGCAACCAGGGAATTTTTATTTCTCAAACTAAGTATATCAAAGAAATGTTAACGAGGTTTGGAATGGAAGATTGCAAACTAGTTACCACTCCTATGCAAACCAGTTGCAAGTTGAGCAAATATGATGATTCAAAGTCTACAAACCAGACGCAATACAAGTCAATGATTGGTAGCTTACTATATGTGACAACATCCAAACCAGATGTAATGCAGGTAGTTGGACATGTGGTACGATTTCAAGCAGGACTAAAGGAATCACATGTATTAGTAGTAAAGAGGATTTTCAGATATCTCAAAGGAACAAAAGAGTTTGGATTATGGTATCCAAAAGGAAAGGATCTATCACTTATTTCCTACACAGATGCATATTGGGCAGGTTGCATTGATGAAAGGCAAAACACCAGTGGAGCAATGTTCTACTTGGGTGAGTTTTTAGTATCATGGCTAACCAAGAAACAATCATCATTATCCTTATCTACAACAGAGGCAGAGTATATTGTAGTAGCAGGATGTTGTACACGGGTTCTATGGGTGAAACAAACTCTGACAAATATACATGTTGAGTATGATGATCCCATTCCAATATATTGTGATAATACAAGCGCCATCAGTATCTCAAAGAACCCGGTGATGCACTCCAAGACGAAGCAAATTCCGATCAAGTATCACTTTCTACGAGAACAAGTTACAAAGAAGAACATCAGAGTTGAATATGTGGGCACAAAAGAACAAGTGGAAGACATATTTACAAAACCACTTCCATGGGAAGCCTTTGAGTATCTACGCCAGAGACTTAGAGTAATTTCTACTCCAAAATGAATGCTTTTGAATGCTTATCTTATATGTCTTAGATTTACACGAGGAAGCACCATAAGAGGACAGTTCAGGTTGGGAGATCAGGTTTAGGAAGAGTTCAGTCAGGGGGAGTATCCCCACAGACATTTTAGTTAGGGGAAGCAGCCCCAGATGGAAAGATACATTTTCCATTGATGACAAAGGGGTAGAGATTTATCAGAAGCAAATGTAAATGTTTGGAGAAAGAGCACAAAGGCATGGTTCCAGGGGGAGCGATGGTCACAGGGGGAGAATGAGTGATATGAATTCAATATTGCATCAAAGTGTTGCCATCAATGCCAAAGGGGGAGATTTTTTATTAATTGGGTTGGTTGTCATTGATGTCAACCCTTGAAGAAAGTCTGGCAGCGAATTTCGGTAGCACAATGGTTTGGATAATGGACCCAAGTTTGTTTGATGGATAATGGTATGAGTTTTGATACATTTTTAGGTAAGACTATTCCATATGGATAGTACATGTCATTCCATTTTCGGTGGTATATGGAACGTCACATAACTTCTCACAGTTAGAGAGTTATGGCCATGTGAAGTTGGAGAAAGTTTTGGGTAATGGATCCAAGTTTGTTTGATGGATGATGGTATGAGTTTTCATATATTTGTAGGTAAGAATATTCTATATGGATAGTACATGTCATGTCATTTCTAGTGGTAAGTGGAACGTCACATAACTCCTCACGGTTAGAGAGTTATGTCCATGTGAAGTTGGAGAATCCTCATGAGTCATCTAGAAGCCCCAAAAGGTCAAAGTAGTCAAAGTGGTTTAAGAGATTTTAGAAGGTAAATAATAAAGTGAAGTGATTAGTGTACTATAATTCAAAGTAAATACAAAATAATTTATTTAAATAATAAATTTAATGGATAAATTACTAAGTTGACAAGTGCTTAGAAGTGGGTTAACCCTAAAATAAGAAAAGTGGGTTATGATGGTTAAAAGGTAACCCCTTGAAGAAGCTACATGAAAGTATAAATAAGAGGCAAGGCTCTCTCATTTTAATCACACTTGAGCATATTGAATATCTATAGATGACTAAGATAACCAAAGGATATCTAAGCTGAATTTCAGAGGGAAGGTGAAGTAAAGAAGGCAGAAATTCAAAGAAGGATAAATTCTTTTGATGATGCTTTCTAAGTTACACGTCGTGGAAAATAGGGTTTGTGGCTAGTCCTGAAACTAATCTAAAACAGGTGTTTCAGGTAAAAACGTCATAACTTCTTCATAACATATCCAAATTAAATAATACCAATTGTATTGGTTAGAGTACAATCTATAGTATTATGTGTACAATGTTCAGATCCAAACAACAAATATTCTGTGCGGGGCATGCTCTACAAATTCGCTCTCTAGAATAAGCCAAAATTCAACAAGGTATGCCATTTTTTCTATAACTCCTTTTCTTAGGGGTTCCAAGTAGTGAAATCTTGAGGAATTGCATAAAAGACACTGAAGAACATTATGTACCATTTTCAAATCTTTATTCATTATAGATACATAGTTATGATTATTGCAAGTTAGGGTTTTTGACTAATCCAAAATTAGTCATGTGAGACTAAAGTAAAGTTTGATGAAAATGCTAGTCTCTTGTTATTAAAGTTAAGGAAGGTTTGCAGGTATGTGATCATGTACACCAGGTCTATTACAGAGTTACAAATCAAATTTGGATGATGAAATTGATGAGGGATTTTGGTTGAGGTACATGTTGGGTACATGTTTGAGACAATTAGTTGATGAGTTGGCACATACATGAGGTGTATAGTTGATGATGTTGATACATATTGATGAGTCATAGTTTATGTGTATTTGATGCATGATTGGTACATATTTGGTGCATGGTTAATGCACTCTTTGATGGTACAGGTTGGTGCATGTTTGATGCACTTGTTTATGGTACAAGATGATTACAGGTTATTTGGTACAAGTTGGTGCATGGTTGATACACTTGTTTATGGTACATGTTGATTACAGGTTGTTTGGAACAGGTTGGTGCATGGTTGATGCACTTGTTTATGGTACATGTTGAGTACAGGTTGATTACAGGTTGTTTGGTATAGGTTGGTGCATGGTTGATGCACTTGTTTATGGTACATGTTGATTACAGGTTGAGGTACAGGTTGATGCATGGTTCAGGTTATTTGTACAGGTTGTTTGGTGCAGGTTGATTGGTACAAATTTACAACAGTATATCTCAAAGTGATAGTGTGACAATGGTTCCATCATTCTACTTATACATCAGGGTGGTTGGACAGGGAAATGACATGTGGTTGTATCCACCTTTTGGTTGTAGCCGAAGAACATAGGGGGTTGTAGCCTCCTTCTAGTTGTAGTCAGAGAATTGGGGAGTTGGAGCTTCCCTCAGGTTGTAGCCTGAGAAATTAGGGGGTTGGAGCCTCCTTCCAATTGCAGCTAGAAAAAAAAGGAATTCGGTGCTTCCAATGAATGTAATTCTTAAAGACATATAAGAAAAAACATTTCATGGTTTTCTCCCGTTTTGGGTTTCCACGTAAAATAATGATGTACTATGTATGTGTGTGATTTCTCATTTGTTCATTGTTTATTTACTCTGCAACTATTGGATGATAATTCTAAATTGCTCTATTATTGATTCATCCCCCTCTTAGTAATCCAACAATTGGTATCAGAGCAGGTTCCTTCAGGAAACAGTTTAACCACTGGAAGGAGATCATGGATTATTTTGAGAATGGAGTACCATTGTTTAATGGTCAGAATGGTTTAAAGTATGAGATGTGGAGCATAAGGACGAAAGTATTTTTACAGGCACATGGGCATTATATTTGTCTATCAGTCATTATATGATATGATAGTTCAAAAAGCAAAAAGACTGCAGCGAAGAAGGAATTGAAGAAGAATAACAAAATAGTAATGGATTTCATCTAGGAAGGATTACCTAATCCGGTAAGAGAAAAGGTTGGTAAATGCTCATCAGCCAAAGAACTTTGGGATAAGTTACATGACATATATTCTTCACCCATCACAAATTCAAAAAATTCCAAAGAAGATGCAGGTACAGATCAAGAAGAAATATGTTCACCATGTCACATAGATTCAGAAGATGAAGAGTACATAATCAACAGAGGTATGTTGTTTTTCTTTAATTGTGAAAAACACAGACATCTTGAAATAGAATGCCATGAAGGAAATGAGACAGAAAAAAAAAAATTGAAAACGAAGAAAATTATGAGGCAGAATTGATTAGTGTTTTAGATGAACGAAGAGAAGAAAACAAGTCACTCAAGAAAGAATTGATGAAACAAAAGGAAAGTGTTCACATTTTTTAAGAAGCCCAACAGGTCATCGAGAACTTAAGAACTCAACTAGAAGAAGCCACAAAGATCGAAGAAAATATTGAATATCAAAAGTAGTGTTTGGAAGCCAACATAGAAACACAGAAGGAAGAAACAGAAATGAGAGAGAATATATTGACAGATCATCTTAAGGAAAGAACTAACGATCTAAACCAGCTTGATTCAGAGTTTGGTCAAGAGGAGAAAGTACTTGAAGAAGAAATAATCACATTAAAATTTCATCTTGAAGAAGCGAAGAGAACATAAGAAGTCATGAAGTCTCAGATATTAAAGAAAGAAGAAGAGGTTGAGAAGCTTGAAGAAGACGTTGTCACATTGAGAAGTAAAATCATCAAGCTCAAAAAGAACGTTGAAGAGACAGAAACATCCACATTAGTTACAGAGAATGAAGAGAAGCACTCTAGGTTGCTAGAAAAGAAGAATGAAGAAAATAGAAAGAGTTATGCAGAAGTACTCAAAGGAATGAATCATGGCCAACTAGAATCTAAGAAAACTATTGAAGATACATCTTCAGGAAGACCATTTGTGTTGAAGCCACAAAGAAGCTTCAATCATGATCATGATCCGTCAAGGCAGAAATTCAGAAGGACTACACCACAAAGAAGATCATGCACTCCCAGGTATGCAAATTTCTTTTATGGTCATTGTTTTATTGTACTAATTTTGGACATAAGGTTGCAGATTGCAAGGATTATAAAAGAAATGTTCAAGCAAGAAGTGCCTATGTGGCCGCACGTAACATTGAGTGTTACAAATGTCATAACTATGGACACAGAGCCAATGATTGTAGAAGCATGATCGATACTTCCATGAAAGAGAACACTAATATCAGATATAATAAAGTATGGATAAGAAAACAGGAAGAACATGTGAACAAAGACAAGGTACCAGAGATCGTAAGATTGGCAATAAAACGAGATAAAGAAAATTCTACAAAGAAAAAGAAAGATGTCAGATATAGAAAGGTTTGGAAAATAACTAAAAGAAAGGAAGGACAGGTAAATAAGGAGCGGGTTCAAGAGATTGTACTTTTGAGCATTGTAGTGAAAGATGAATGCACAGACAGAAAGAAAGATGTCAAAGCTCAGAGAGATAATGAATCTACCAATGAAGATGATGATGAATCTACCAATGAATATGATGATGAATACACATCAGAGCAGGAATTGTTCTGATCCATCCAGCTTAGAGACTCCCAGGTAATATGAATATTAGAATGGGGAAGTCTATGTGATAGTTGTGACAGACCAAAGAACCATCCTTCGAGAAACTTGCAGAGTTTGAGAAGATAGATTCAGAGCAGTTAGTTAGCAGAAGTACATTTTAATAGATTAATCAAGACTTCATGATAGTATATTGATAAATGGGTCAACATTATGGACAATTGCGTAAGTAGAGTATTGGACAGTATGGACAGAGATGGATTCGTAAGAACACTTAGTAGGTTTGGACAGATATATGACATTGGACGAGAGCATGGATTCATAGATTGGTTCAGAGAGTGGTTCAAAGACAAAGGAACATTATCATAATGGATGATAATTACAGAGGAAATGGCTCGAACAATTCTAATGGATTCCAAATTGACTGGTATTTTTTGGACACATGCAATGCATACAACAGTACACATTCAAAACAAAGTAATGCTCAAAAAAAGCAATGAAAAAACTCCCCACAAAATATGGAAAAGAAGCGCAGAAAACAACCTCTACATCAAGGTAACTCAAGATAGTATTTTATTAATTGAAATTTATGTTGATGATATTGTTTTGGAAGTACTAATGACAGGTTAAGCTAGAAATTTGAAACGGATATGTAGA
This sequence comes from Picea engelmannii, assembly GCA_009831015.1. NCBI lineage: Eukaryota > Viridiplantae > Streptophyta > Pinopsida > Pinales > Pinaceae > Picea > Picea engelmannii. The sequence continues at coordinate 754,495 of ML777397.1, read as the reverse complement.
ATGAATTTGAAATGTCATTACTTGGAGAACTACCCTTCTTTTTGGGTCTTCAGATATGTCAAAGCAACCAAGGAATTTTTATTTCTCAAACTAATTATATCAGAGAAATGCTAAAGAGGTTCGGAATGGAAGATTGCAAACTAGTTACCACTCCTATGAAAACCAGTTGCAAGTTGAGCAAAGATGATGATTCAAAGTCTACAAATCAGAGGCAATACATGTCAATGATTGATAGCTTACTATATGTGACAACATCCAGACCAGATATAATGCATGCAGTTGGACAAGTGGCAGGATTTCAAGCAGCACCAAAGGAATCACATGTATTAGCAATAGAAAGGATTTTCAAATATCTCAAAGGAGCAAAAGAGTTTGGATTATGGTATCCAAAAGAAAAGGATCTATCACTTATTGCCTACACAGATGCAGATTGGGCAGGTTGCATTGATGACCAACAAAGCACCAGTAGAGTAGCATTCTACTTGGGTGAGTTTTTAGTATCATGGCTAAGCAAGAAACAATCATCAATAGCCTTATCTACAACATAGGCAGAGTATATTGCAACAACCTGATGTTGTACATATGTTCTATGGATGAAAAAAACTCTTACAGATATACAAGTTGAGTATGATGATCCCATTCCAATCTATTGGGATAATACAAGTGCCATCATTATCTCAAAGAACCTAGTGATGCACTCCAAGATGAAGCACATTCCAATCAAGTATCACTTTCTACGGGAACAAGTTACAGAGAAGAACATCAGAGTTGAATATGTGGGCACAAAAGAACAAGTGGCAGACATCTTTACAAAACTACTTCCACGGGAAGTCTTTGAGTATCTACGCCATAGACTCAGAGTAATTTCTACTCCAAAATGAATGCTTTTGAATGCTTATCTTATATGTCTTAGATTTACACGAGGAAGCACCACAAGAGGACAGTTCAGGTTGGGAGATCAGTTTCACGAAGAGTTCAGTTAGGGGGAGTATCCCCATGAACAGTTCGATTAGCGGGAGCAGCCCCAGATGGAAAGATACCTTTGCCTTTGATGATAAAGGGGGAGAGATTTATCAGATGCAAAGGTAAATGATTGGAGAAAGAGCAGAGAGGCATGGTCCCAGGGGGAGTGATGGTCACAAGGGGAGCATGAGTGATATGACTTCAGTATTTCATCAGAGTGTTTCCATCAATGCCAAAGGGGGATATTTTTGATTAATTGGGTTTGTTGTCATTGATGTCAACTCTTGAAGAAAGTCTGGTAGCAGAATGGTTTGGGTAATGGACCCAAGTTTGTTTGATGGATAATGGTATGAGTTTTGATATATTTTTAGGTAAGACTATTCCAGATGGATAGTACATGTCATTCCATTTCCGGTGTTATGTGGAACGTCACATAACTCCTCACAGTTAGAGAGTTATGGCCATGTGAAGTTGGAGAAAGGTTTGGGTAATGGACCCAAGTTTGTTTGATGGATAATGGTATGAGTTTTGATATATTTGCAGGTAAGAATATTCTAGATGGATAGTACATGCAATTCCATTTCTAGTGGTATGTGGAACATCACATAACTCCTCACTGTTGGAGAGTTATGGCCATGTGAAGTTAAAGAACCCTCACGAGTCATCTAGAAGCCCCAAAAGGTCAAAGTAGTCAAAGTGGTTTAAGAGATTTTAGAAGGTAAATAATAAATTTATGTGATGACTGTACCATAATTTGAAGTGAATACAAAAAAAATTATTTAAATAATAAAGTTAATGGAGAAATTACTAAGTTGACAAGTGCTTAGAAGTGGGTTAACCCTAAAATAAGGAAAGTGGGTTAAGATGGTTAAAAGGTAACCCCTTGAGGAAGCTACATGAAAGTATAAATAAGAGGCAAGGCTCTCTCATTTTAATCACACTTGAGCATATTGAATATATATAGGTGACTGAGGTAACCAAAGGATATCTAAGCCAAATTTTAGAGGGAAGGTGAAGTAAAAAAAGTCAAAATTCAAGGGAGGATAAATTCTTTTGATGATGCTTTATAAGTTACACGTCGTGGAAAATAGGGTTTGTGGCTAGTCCTGAAACTAGTCTAAAACAAGTGTTTCGTGTAAAAACGCCATAACTTGTTCATAACATATCCAAATTCAGTAAGACCAAATGTATTGGTTAGAGTACAGTTTGTAGTACTCTGTGTACAAGTTTAAGATCCATACAACAAATATTTCATGTGGGGCATGCTCTACAAGTTCGCTCTCTAGAATAAGCAAGAATTCAACAAAGTATGACATTTTTGCTATAACTCATTTTCTGAGAGGTTCCAAGTAGTGAAATCTAGAGGAATTTCATAAAAAACACTAAAGAACATTGTGTGCCATTTTCAGATCTTTATTCATTACAAGTACATAGTTTTGATTATTGCAAGTTAGGGTTTTTGACTAATCCAAAACTAGTCATGTGAGACTAAAGTAAAGTTTGACTAAAATGGTAGTGTCTTGTTGTTAAAGTTAAGGAAGGTTTGCAGGTATGTGATCATACACACCAAGTCTATTACAGAGCTACAAATCAGATTTGGATGATGAAATTTATGAGGGATTTTGGTTGAGGTACATGTTGGGTACATGGTTGAGACAAGTAGTTGATGAGTTGGCACATACATGAGGTGTATAGTTGATGATGTTGGTACATATTGATGAGTCATAGTTTATGTGTATTTGATGCATGATTGGTACATATTTGGTGCATGGTTGGTGCACTCGTTGATGGTACAATTTGGTGCATGGTTGATGCACTTGTTTATGGTACATGATTATTACAGGTTGTTTGGTATAGGTTGGTGCATGGTTGATGCACTTGTTTATGGTACATGTTGATTACAGGTTGTTTGGCACAAGTTGGTGCATGGTTGATGCACCTTTTTTATGGTACAGGTTGAGTACATGTTGATTACAGGTTGTTTGGTACATGTTGGTGCATGGTTGTTGCACTTGTTTATTGTACAAGTTGATTACATGTTGAGGTACAGGTTGATGCATGGTTCAAGTTATTGTACAGGTTGTTTGGTGCAGTTTGATTGGTACAGGTTTAAAACAGTATATCTCACAGTGATAGTGTGACAACGGTTCCATCATTCTACTTATACGTCAGGGTGGTTGGACGGGGAAAGGACATGTGGTTCCATCATTCTATGTATTGTGATCTTATCTATGTATGTACTTCTTGTTTCATGTAAATTCATGTATGTTCTCTTTGTTTAAATTGGAACATCTGACGAGTTTAAAATTCATCGCGTGGTGCTTTAGACTCAGCCATTTAAAATCTGTGTTTTCTTCTAAGTAAGTTAGAATTCATCTTTAATGGTGCTCTGATTTGCTTTATTTACTCTTTTCTCCCGCCGTACACGATGACATTTGAACTTAAAGACCATTGCCTATTTATCCTTTATTCTCTCAAAGTTTCATTTACCAGTCATTGATTTCTCTCGCCTTCAGGAGGTTGACTCCATAGCCCAAAGTTTTGTATTTCCTTGCCTACGAAACCAAAAACATTTCACAAACACATAAATCTAGCCGACAATTCAAAGTCATTATCTAACATAGACTAGGTCTCAGAGAGAGCCCTCTCTAGATTGGAAAGGCTAGTTTTCGGTTTTAAAGTTGATCTGTAAACCTTTGTCATTTGTTTTCTCATCCAGAATAAATTTACAGAGTGCTAACAACTTGAATATGTTGTATCGAATCCTTATTCATTTCATGATGTTTTCTTGGAAATTATGCTCTTTGCCTCTTTCATACATGAAGGGGTGACATGGTACCCTAGTAAGTTGATTTCCCTTTAGGATGGGTTGTCATTGGGTGGATCTATGAAAAGTCATCATCCGTCCCTCCATACTTACCACTTTCCATATCTATTCCTTCCATCTCCCTATCCTTGTTTAGGCATTGGGATTGGATACACTAGGAAAGGTTGTGCTTTACCTTGTGGGAAGAAGGGGATAAAGGACCAGAGGGTAAAAGTACATGGCAAGAGTTAAAATCCAATGTTTAAACCTTGGAGATGCTTCGCCCAAGGATCCCCGAAAAAGCAGTGAAAAGATTCTCATTAAGAAAAGGGGACCCATAAGATACATAAACACTCAAGGTAATAGTTGATGGATAGGAGGTCTCATCACGAGCCGACCTATTATGACCGTGGGAATGTAGTGGTATGACACTACCACCTATCTAGTCACCAAACCAGGGTAGTGGCTCTTGGTGGCATTGCCAAGAGAAAGGGGGTCTCATCACGATCCAGACTTCTCATTTCGATGAAATGTTTGTGGATAACGATATCACCTCTGGTCATCAAGTCAAGAGAGTGGCCCTCAACTTTTCCCTTGAATCACAAAAGCAAAAGATAAAAAGAACTAAAGATAAGAATAAAAGGAAACGAATGGGCTAGGAAACAATTGCATTAATGAAAAGGTGCAACTCTCCCTCTACAAAGGCACCCATAGGTAAGGATTTACATTTCCCTATTATTACATGCACCCCATGCCCAAATACTTACCCATGCCATGTCATACACTTACATGACTTGGATTAGATCCCACCTGGGAAACACCCCAAACTTAAGGGACTCTAGCCCAATAGGACACCATGAGACCTTCTCCAAACCTAACTTGTCAAATTTCATAACGTCTTTGAGCATGTGTATGGGTTAAGGGTGCTTTGATGCACATGTTTGGGTAATTTAACTATTGGATGTGATTTACATTCTATGATCCATGTGACTTATGAACCCTTGGAGGACGTACTAGTTTTTGCTGCAGGACCATGCCCGGTGGACAGGTACACATGAGGGAATGATTAGCTCGGACCTTCATGAGGGCTTAAATCCCACAGATGGACGTTGCAACCCCAGCCAAGGGTAAGAAGAAACTGAAGATTTTCACATGAAAAAAGAAGGACATTGCCTTTGGAGGCACCCTGGAAGACCTAGACCTAGTGGGATATTGCTCTTCCACTTGGACATTGGCCCTTGAGGGCCCTAGACATCACCATCATGACCATGGATGTCATCCAAAGATAGGGTTTTCATTTTGGAGGTAGTTATTGTTAATATTACGGTAGTTGTGGGAGGTATTTACCTCCACGTGTGAACCTGACGAAAATAGAACACTCCGAGAAGCAAGAGAAACCCTAATGAGTTGGATAATAACCCTAGAAGCCTTGTCGGCTCAAGAAGATAATTTATATTAGGCTATTAGCCTCCAAGAGAAGAAGTCAGCCATAAATAATAATAATATATTGAACAGACACTTACCCAGAAGGAGAAGTCGGCCCCAGCAAAACTGGCAGAACTACTATAAATACAAGGCACTAGTTCTCATTTGCAGCATCTCAGAATTGCAGTTTTCCCAGTTGGTGCGCACTGCAGTTACAGTCTTGTGTGCAGGTTTGGAGGAGGGTTGCAGGTGCAGCTGCAGTAGCAGATAGTTTCAGTATTGGGTTGAATATCTCTTGGCTAGGGTTTGGACTATCTGATCAGATTTTTGTGATGCGCCATCCTTGGGGAAAGGTTCGCTACTCTTTGTTTGGCTATCTAACCTAGGGTTCGCTTCTGGAGGAATTCTCAATCAAGGTTAAGGTGCTCAAAGGGAGGCTTCGGCCTGTGGTTGGGTGACGAGGGTATCATCAATGGTAAAACGAGCACACCATCTTCTATATTCTAACAGGTTATGGGCCCACACCCCTTCAGTTAGCCTAAAACACTGGAAGGAAACATAGTTGCTAGACATTGAGCTCATTGAGGAACTACCGCCAGGGTTACTAGTAGGATCAATTTCCAAAAGCACTACAGCTAGGGTTACTAGCAGAAGCAGTTGCAGAAACCCTAAACCTCTTATCGAGGCACCTTAAGTTATAAGATTGACCCAATCTCCAGATAGATCAGTGCACCCTAGCCCAGCGCATCTCCTGATACTCTCAAAAGGCCAAGACGTGAAGTTTGGATTTCTGGTCAAAATCTAGGGTTTGACCAAGTCAAGCAAGACATGACGAACTCTATGAAGTCTGAAAACAAGCTAGATGGAGCCTCCAACTTTAGAGCATGGAAGACAAGGATTGACCTCATCCTTGCTAAGAATAAAGTGTTGGATATTGTGAAAGGAAATATTGTGAAGCCAAAGTTTAAAGAAGGAGAAGAAAAGGAACCGCAGAACATTGTAGCTATGGAGAAGTTCAAAGATGTTGACATCAATGCCATGAGTATCATATTGGATTCCATAAAAGACCACTTGATACCCTACATCTCCCATCTTGACTCATCAAAGAAGATGTATGATGCCCTAACAAATCTCTTCTCAGTCAGAAACATTGGATAAGTTAGGAGTCTGAAGAATGAGCTCTGTGACATGAAGATGAATGATGACAACAACATAACATCATACTTTATAAGGATCTCCCATCTAAGAAATCAACTACAAGCTATTGAAGAGATCATTTTGGAAAAGGAATTGGTGAACATAGTACTCAATGGTCTTCCCAAGACGTGGGATAAATTTGTCGCAAGCATGAACACAAGGAAGGAGTACCTGACATTTGAAGAACTTTGGACTTGTTGTGCTCAAGAAGAATCAAGAATCAATGCAAAAGAGAAACCCTAAAAGAAGTACGATGATCAAGCCTTCACAACAAGATTCAAGAACTTTAGGAACAAAAGGAAGTTTGGTTCAAGGAGGAAGCCAAATCAAGAGAAAGACATTTCAGAAATACAATGCTTCAACTGTCAAAAGTACGGTCACTACAGGAACCAATGTCCTGAGCTAAAGAAAAGGAAGGAGAAACACGAAGCATCGATTTACGAAGAAAAGGAACCTACAAAGAAGACTAAGTAGGATGGAAGAGACTTCTTCTACTAAAAGGTAACAACACTCTTCTTATTTCTTGTACATATCTTGCTTGCATCGTCTCTGTACATATCTTGTATATCTATCTCTTGGAAGA
>ML777397.1:721665-747471 GCA_009831015.1 Picea engelmannii | reverse complement strand
ACTAAAAGGTAACAACACTCTTCTTATTTCTTGTACATATCTTGCTTGCATCGTCTCTGTACATATCTTGTATATCTATCTCTTGGAAGATAATGTGTTCCAAGAAGAACTATACCTATGAAAGAACAAACAAGATGAAAAGAATTTATCATTAGATATTACACATGAAAGAATTAAATATATCATGTGAAAGCTATTACAAGATAAGCTGAAATCAGAATCAATCTTGAAGAGACTTAGAAGTCAGACATCAAGAGAAATTGGAGAAAGACTTATGATGACAACTAAGACATAAGCGTGGACTCTGTTAGACAGAGAGAGCCAATTATATATTGCAGAAGACAATAAGGATGCAGATGGAAGTATCGACTCTATCAAACGGAGGGAGTCGATTATATGCACTCTTACATGAAGCAAGGATTAGGAGGGAGCTAATCCTATGACCCATTGAAGATGATGAAATGTATATATCCATGGTAGCAACCATGAAATACAGTACGTGTTCAGCTCAACCATAGAAGAAGACCTCTTCGAAGAAAAGCCTTAAAGTATTCCTGGTTGTCCATCCAGATCCGTGAACCTATGATGAAAGGAAGAAGTGGAATCTCTAGAACATGGAATCTCCATGAGCCCAAGAGATAATGAAAAACATGAAGAAGAACATGAAGATTCCAAGAAAGAAAGAAAGGCTAGAACAACTAGTCATTACATCAATAATCACAAGATTACCAAGCCTGATATGAAAGCAATCAAGCAGAAGAACTGAAAGTCGTGATGAAGAACAATGTATGGAAGACTTATGAATGAAAGCATTGCGAGATCCAGAACCAGAGGTTCTCTCCCATGGAGGGAGAAGACTATGATGATTACTTGTTCCAGTACACTAGACATATCACTACATGAGTCATTATATCATACACAACATCCATGAGTTGGAGTTCTACATCAGATGAAGGCAAAGAATGTTCTCCAGAGAAATTGAATAAAAAGCGTATGAAGAGCAATCTCAAGACTTTGAGACATACCAGAAAGAGGCTCCTGTATGCAGATAAGAAGAAGACAACTTGGTGGAGAACCTCCGGTGCACAGCAAAAGCGTGGTGAAGATTTCCTATAACATCAATATGACTACTCAGAAGATCAGATCTCATGATGACGGAAGAAGTGCCATATGGATATGTTCCAGTTCTCCAACTATGATATACTCTATTATTCAGATCTACATGAAGCCTTCATAGTATTCCAGACTAAAGCACATTTGAAATCAATCATTACATTATCCATGATGAAGTCCATAAAGGAGAGGTAAAGCTCGAGTATATTCCCACTGATGAGCAGACAACAGATATCCTGACAAAACCTCTATCCAGAATCATGTTTGTATATTTTCGAGAGAATACAGGATCGAGAAGATTCTCTAAGCTAAGAGAAGGTACGGAAAAATATTTTTGAAAAGCATTTATTTTTGTAATTTAAGTAACTCTCCAGTTAGGAGGGAGCATTTATCTTTTCAATTGAAAAATAATCCAGATTGGACAGATGCTTTCTTGTTCGGAAAGTGGACTGAGATTTCTGACGGACAATGGCTTCCCATTGTAATTAACATGGGACGCGGACTGATTGTCGATGTATCATAGACATCGACTTCCCATTGTGGTTAACATGGGGAGTGGTCTAGGACAGTCATTCTTCTTGGCAGTCACTCTGAGTAGTGGTCAAGTAGAATGGTCTGCCTCGTCGGGCAGTCATTCTTTCGAAGTTCACAGTTGTGAGCAATTTCGAAGAATGGTCCGTTTTGGAGGTTGATGCAGGATAGACATTCCTCAAGGGTTATACATTCTCTCTAGGTTACACTTTGTTCAGTGTCGGAGGAATGGCCCAGGGTGGGGAATGGTCCGGACAATTATTCCTCGAGGGTAGACTCATTCTCTCCAAGTTACACTTTGTTCAGTGTCAGAGGAATGGCCCAAGGTGGAGAATAGTCCAGGCTCAGCAATCAGGGACAGTCATTCCTTAGGGTAGACTCATTCTCTCAAGGTTACACTTTGTTTAGTGTCGGAGGAATGGCCCAGGGTGAGGAATGTCCTAGGGTGAGGAATGGTCCAAACATTTCTTAAATTTTATACATTCTGTCCAGGGTTCACTTTGATTAGTGTAGGAAGAATGGCCCAAGGTGAGAAATGGTCCAGGCTCAGAAATCAGAAATAATCCTTCTTCCCTGTTTGTGAAGAATAGGGCAGATAGCCCATTGCTGATGAGGGCAAATATTCTTTTAGATCTCACAAATGTGAGTGAAAGATTGGCCCAGATGATTCAATCTATATCATAACATGGTTTCTATGCAGATTGCTATGAAGATCATATGACAGTAGATGAAGACTATTGTGGTGGCAGATATTCCTTTAGAACTCACAGATGTGAGTGAAGGATTGGCCCAGATAGATCAGATTATATCATAACATTGTTTCTATGCAGGATGCTCTCAAATGTTTGTTATGAAGACTGTATGACAGTAGATGAGGACTACTGTGGTGAATAGGTTTCATTGTTCGCAACCATACGTTGCTAATCAAGTACTTGTGTGTTACTTGATGTGGTAGTGAACCACTGGAATGTAGTTATGTACTACTATGAATAGACACAATTGTGCTCTATCCTTGTTCTAATTACCTTGAAGACTATCAACAGTTTATTGGAGATAATGATCATCCAGATGGATCATGAACAGAGATTTTCCAGACGGAAAACAGTTCAGAACCTTTACTCCTCTTGTATCACTCTATGGTGAGAGTGACTTATCCAGCATCATGTCTAATTACTCAGATGAAGTATGGTTTCGAGAGTTGATGCAACTGATGGTGATGGTGATGCTCATGAAATAGTCTAGATGACTATATTGATGATACCGGGTAAATGGTATGTTTTTGTGCTCAAGTCCATTACCTATAGATACCTCTCTAGCTAGGAGGGAGTGTTAATATTATGGTAGTTGTGAGAGGTATTTACCTCCACGTGTGAACCTGACAAGAATACAAGACTCCGGGAAGCAAAAGAAACCCTAATGAGTTGGCTAATAACCCTAGAAGCCTTGTCGGCTCAAGAAGATAATTTATATTAGGCTATTAGCCTCCAAGAGAAGAAGTCGGCCATAAATAATAATAATATACTGAACAGACACTTACCTAGAAGGAGAAGTCGCCCCCAACAAAACTGGCAGAACTACTATAAATACATGGCACCAGTTCTCATTTGCAGCATCTCAGAATTGCAATTTTCCCAGTTGGTGCGCACTGCAGTTGCAGTCTTGTGCGCAGGTTTGGAGGAGGGTTGCAGGTGCAGGTGCAGCAGCAGCTAGTTTCAGTATTGGGTTGAATATCTCTTGGCTAGGGTTTGGACTATCTGATCAACTTTTTGTCATGCGTCATCCTTGGGGAAAGGTTCGCTACTCTTTGTTTGGCTATCTAGCCTAGGGTTTGCTTCTGGAGGAATTCTCAATCAAGGTTAAGGTGCTCAGAGGGAGGCTTCGGCATGTGGTTGGGTGACGAGGGTATCGTCAATGGTAAAATGAGCACACCATCTTCTATATTCTAATAGTTATGAGCCTAGTGGCACGTGTGGGCATCATCTAGCACCTCTAGAGGCCAAGTGCCCTACATTTTAGGCTTAATGTTCCACCTTAGGGCCTCAAATTCACCCTGGAAGGGCATTACGTCACCCTTGGAGATGTCTTTAGGTGCTAATTAATTTTTATTATGTCAAAATTGGATTTTATTGTAAATTGGTCAGGTCGACTTTAATTTGACCTAAAATTAATTAAGGGTCAAAGTTTTGTATAAATAAACATAAAGTGCATTCTTTTTTACATCATAACTCATCACACACAACTAGTGGTCTGAAATTTTCGCCCTCTTTAAGGGTTATTGGCTTAAATAACTAGTGCACACCTCTTGGGAGAGCTTTATGGTGGTGTATTTTGGCATTTTTCATGGTGGAATGGTCTTCAACTAAGGTTTGACTTGATTATTCTTAGTCAAGTAAGTGGAAAATATGCATTTTTACTCATGTTGTGAATGTTTGTGGTAAAATTTACTTGTTTCGTGTCTAATATTATGAAATTGCTTGTTTAAACCCTAGCGAAGAAACAACAAATGCTTCTTTCTCTCTATAATTATTCTACTAGCTTAATCTTTCCAAATGTACATTTTCTTAAGAGTGATTATTAGAGCCCTAAACTGCTAACTCTCTAGTAATCTCATTCTTATCACCAACTAAATTGTCTTTCAAAAAAGCTAAGGAAGGAAGGTATGCTAGGGCCTAGAAGTGCTTACTCTCTAGCAAAACCTCCCTTAAAAGGGGAAATTGATTGAGGCCTTGAAGTGCCAATACCTCTTGCATTTACTTCTTCCCTTAGCTATGCATTATCATCATTATCTTTCCCAAGTGATATTGTTATTGTTATTGACTCCATAAGCCCTAAAAGGCACTGATTTTTACACTCTTGTGGATGAATGAGACAAAACAAACTTTCAACACATATTCTTAAAACTTTCACTAACACTAACAACCATATTACCACTACTATAATTGTTGTTACATACATATTTAGCATACTTAATCAGCATACTAACCCCTAAAACTAACCCATAAAATTTCATTTTCCTAGGTGTTATCATCCTAAGGTTTTCGTCCTCCCTTTTCTAGTGTTCTAGGTGCAAATTTCTGAAGTTGTTTGAGGTTGTTGTTGTTGTTTTAATTACTGTTACAACCATCATTCCATTCCATTAACACTCCTCAAACTATCCATAAAAACACTAAACATTTGTACTAAGCAAACTATAATAATTGGATGTTGAAATAGTTTTCTTATTGATTTATTACAGTACTTTTCTGGAGTGGTTTCTATTGTTGTCATCATCATCAATTAACGTTGTTATAAGTGTTTGGACAACCATTTAAGTCATTTATTGACTTTCTTTTAATCTTGAAATTGTGAGTGACAAAATACTATAAAATTGCAAATTCTTTATATCATCCTTGTCATCATAACTTGCAATTTTAGGATACATTGTTGCTACTATAACTTTATCTTTTCTTGTCTTTAGTAGCACATATCTCTGTTTTGAAGTTACTAAAATGAAATGCCGATATCATTGATTGATGCTAACATTTGTTGTTTTATTGGTAAAGGGTAGGTATCATTCGCCTTGAATTTCTCCTTAACCCCAAAAAATACCAAGTGACTTCTTCCCTTGGAGTGAACTAGAGAGAGGGGTGGGTTTTACCTTTTTCTTATCTCCCTTCATCAACCAACTAGGTCTTGGGACATCTCCCTTGGAATGAGTTTCTTCTCCTCCTAAATAGAAAGAGGTATCCTATTGAGGTGACAGTTATAGGATTACCTACGTGTTACGTCAATATAGGCCTACTTTCCTTCACGTTTTGGGTAAGTATAGATTGTGCGATAACAGTGCCACAAGGTACATATATTCATGATACGTGACGTTGACACCTAGTTGAAATAGGTGGTCAACACCGTGCAGTAGTCGAAGATCCTTCTCTCTGATATGCCCCAGTCTTTGATGCCACATCATAACCTTTTCTCCAGAGAATGTAGGAGTTTTTTCTTCTTCTTCTCTAATATCAGGACCAATGGAACTATTAAACCCATTACTAATAGTGCTTCCTTGCAACTTATATAGAGTTCCAATCCAAACTCCCTTCAACAACACCATTTCTCCTTGAACCATCCTGCAAGTTTCTTTTTCAAATATTGTTTTTACCCCTGCATCGTCCATTTTTCTTACATAAATCAATTTTTTTTCCAATCCTAAGATGTGTAGAACACCAGGTAGTGTTCTAATCCTTCCATCTATGAGCCTCAACTTGATGTTTCCTCGTCCTATGATTCTGGTTGTCGAGACATCGCCTAGGAAAATATTACTTCCATCATACCTTTCATATTCACAGAACCAGTCCCTATGGGGAGTCATATGAAAGGATGCACCTGAGTCAACCATCCATGCTTGATGATTTGCATGCATTGTTGAAGAAGCCAAGCACACATATCCTCCTTCTTCCTTGGAGGTATTTTCTTCTGTAGAGGGAGCACCTTCAGATCCCTTCACTTTCTCAATGCTTTTGGATCTACATTGATTCTTTAAGTGCCCTTCTTTTCCACATATCCAACATACCTTTACAAACTTTCTGAGATATTTAGATCTACCCTTAGACTTAGATCTCCCACTTGAGGACTTAGATCTATTCCTTTCCCGGGAGCGTCTTCTTGCAAATAATGCATATGTGATATGTCCTTCCATGTTCTTTCGTCTCATCTCCTCCGACAATAAGGATGAGACCACATCATTGAAAATCAAGGTAGTTGTATTAATACCTATGGCCACAACCAGACTATCACACGAGTCTGGTAAAGAGCACAGTAAACTGATACACTTATCTTCATTTGAAATTTTAATCTCAAAAGATAACAACCGACTTACCACAGTGTTGAAGGCGTTCATATGTGTTGTCACTTAGTCTCCATCTCTCATCCTCACGTTATACATCTTCTTCCATAGGAATAGCTTATTTACTAGGGACTTAGATTGATACAAGTTCCCAAATTATTCAATTACTCGTTGGTTGTAGCTTCTCCTAACACGTTCAATAATATTGAATCTGAGAGACACAATCAGATTGTGCTCTTTGCCTTCCGATCCAAATTTTTCCATTCATTTGTTGATGTTCCCGTATTTGCAGTACCCAGATTCATCGCGACCCATTGATCTCTGTCTACCAACAAATATTCCATCTTGAGCATCCACGGCTTAAAATTTTCCCCATTAAATTTCTCGATCTCTATTTTCGAACTGCTCGCCATTTCTTTTCACTTGAAGAATCAATACTCCAGATCTCCCACTATAACAGGGCATATCATATTCCTAAGCCAAACCCTTGACCAAAAAGGCGTCCTCCTGAAGCCAATAATTGCTCTGATACCAAATGTAAATTTCAACCTTGTACTATATTTTACTACAAACATATTTTCAATAAGGGAACATAAAAGATACAATGGAAAATACACAGTACACAAAGATTTTTCCCCTGGAAACCCAAACTGGAAAACCAACATATTCTATATTAATTCACTATCTCATACATTGTTTACAATACAATATACATATAGGAGCCAGTGGCATCCAAAACCCTAATCCATTGACCTAGATTATTCAACAACCCTAACTCCTTAACCGGAAATAGAAAACCATCGACGAAAAAACCATGTACCTAAAAACGGCCCAAAAATGGACATGAAAAAAAGTAAAAAAAAATTAGGGCCACTGCCCCTGAACTCTCACCCCCCTGTGATCCCTGGGGAAAGGGGAGCTACACTCCCTTATAACTCCCCGTAAGGGGAGCCTAGAGCCCCCCCTATTACCCGATGGTCATGAAAATAATATAACACATATCCAACAATGTGGCATGAAAAATGACTTGGCAACATTTGACTTGATGAGGCAAGGATCCAAACATAATGTGATGATCACCATAGCGTGACGACAACCAAAGGTTCTCTTCGAAGGAATCGAAAGAGTATGACGATGTGCAGAGAGTGACAACAACCAAAGGCTCTGTTCAAATGAGTAGAAAGAGTATGATCACACATGGAATATGACTGACTCAGAGACAAAGGGATTATACAACTATATGATATAATGTAGACAGGTTCCATGTTTAAGGGTGAAAAACAATTGCCATAATCTTTCAAAAACTTGACCCACTTCCAAAAAATTCCCCCCACCATGATTGGCGAGAACCTCTTTCTTGTTTAACGAACTCGAGGAGGATAATAGATGCTCGGTAGAGATCATCTTCGATGAGCCCCTCTTCCCATGTTTAATGAACCAAAAGAAATAAGGGTTTGATCCCATATGAAGTTTTATGAGTCCAAAGAAGAAAAACTCCATGGCCTTTTCATATTTAGAGAGTCTGAAAAGAAGTTAATGAAGACTCCAAATGGAATTTTTCATAAGTTTAGTCTCCCAAGCCCGAAAAAGTATAAAATAATACTCAGGAGAACTCTCCTAACCAAGGTGTTTCTTTTTCGCAAGTAGTTTGATGAGACCGAAAAAGAGATAAACTATCACTCAACACATGTGCTTTCTAATTCACTTTAACGAGCGTGAAAGACAATGAGATCGCTCAACAATCTTTTCACATTTAGGGATTCTGAAAAAAGATTAAAGGAGACTCCAAAGGGTTCCTTTTTTGTATAGCTTTTACGAGTTCGAAAAAATGATAAAATTATACTCGATAACCTATTCTCATGTATTTACGAGCACAAGAAAGAACAAAGATTGAGCTCGGTAACCTATTATCTTGTATTTATGAGCACGAGAAAGAACAAAGACTAATCTTGGGATTGGTTTCATTTTTACACACGATTGAAAACAAAGTTAAACTATGCTTGGGTAGTTTTCACTTTTTCATGAGATTGAAACTAGAAAATAAACTGTGCTAGAAACCAGTTTCATTGTTTAATGAGCTTAAAACCGAAAACTAATTGTGCTGGAAAATCCCCAACGTAATGTCCAAAGGTTTCGAGGGAGGATACCCATGGGCGGTTGGTGCTTTCCCCCAACTTAAGAAGCTAGCGGCTTAACTCCAGCATGATAACCAAAGGCTCGATACATGCCCCCCAAGCTTCGTTTCATTCACTAACTCTTATCCTATCACCAATTTCTATACCATAATAGAGTCCTGGTTACTAATAGAAAAATGTTCACCGGAGCAGGAAGAAAAAAGAGGATCAACTGACCTAGGTGGATGAAATAAAGGTTCATGTACTAGTTCTAATGAAAGACTCGACTTAACGGGAGAGGCGATTGTTTCATTTTTTAACGAGCTTGACATAGGAAAAGAACTATGCTTGTAAGGATTTGTTTCATTTTTTAACGAGCTTTACATAGGAAAAGAACTATGCTCATAAGGTTTTATTTCATTTTTTAACGAGCTTGACATAGAAAAGAGAACTATGCTCATAACCTCATCTTGATCATGGATTCCAAGAGGAAAAATCTATGGAAGGGATACATGTCAAGGGACATACCTCAATCATGGCTTCCAAGAGATATTCATTGGACAGAAGAATAACTCTCTAGAAGGAATACATGTCGAGGCACACAATACATGTAAGGAGATCGGGCTCTAATATCCCTATAGAAGAGATCATGATGTCCAATATCGGATCTAAATCAAAAGGATCCAAGCATATAGTGAGAGGCTCATTCTCATCTGAAGTTGAATGCATGGAACATGTTACCACATAGTTAACCTGTGGCGGGGGCGATACCACTTGCACATAAGGACCATTTAGGGAAGGCTAGTGGTTCGCAGTCAAAGTAGGACCAACAAAAGAAATTTAATTGATAGTCACAATTTTTCAATTATTAGGGAAATATATCACTCGAAAGGGAGTAGACATGATAGATTTCATGGCGTAGGCATAATCTCACCCAAGGAGAAAATTAAAATCCAAGGGGTTGTGAACTACCACAACATCAATATAGGTGATTTTCCCTCCTAAAGTAATAGAAAATTGTGGAAGGATCCCTAAAGGTTCAGTGATTCATTTGTTAAAAGCTAACAGATTCTTGGTGACCAACACAAGTTGAGGAAAACCTAAGCCTTTCCAAGAAATTGAGGATAGAATACTAACAGAAGCACCTTCGTCGACAATAGTCTGAGGAACATTCCTACCACAAACTTGAACAATGATTTGTAAAGGTACGTAGGAAGCAAGACGAGGTCCAGTTAGCTCATGCCAATCAAAAATAATGGCCTTACTACTTGGAGGGGGTCCATAGTAGAAGGAAAAATTCCCCCTTGTACGGAAGAATCAGCATTAACAAGAAAAATGTGAGTAGTATCGACTTCACTATCTAACGGGAGAGTGGGATCGACCAATGATGGGATTAGATCGATCCCTTGGAGAACGCCGCTCTCTAGGGAGAGAGTGGGATTGATCGATGATGGAATCAGAACGATCACTTTGATTTCACTCTTCAAGGGAAGAGTGGGATCGACCAATGATGGAATCAAATTGACCACTTGAACTTCACTCTTCAAGGGAACAGTGGGATCAAGCGATGATGGAACCATATCAACCACTTTGAATTCACTCTTCAAGGGAAGAGTGAGATCGACTGATGATGGGATCAGATCGACCGCTTGATCAACCAATGGCGGGTTGGGAGAAAACTCACGATAAATGGTTGGAATTCATTGTTGAACAACAATAATCTCTTCCAACAATTTCAAGGCTTCATCTATACAAGGACAAAGGTGAGTTTGATGACTACCTTCACATAACCTACAAGGAAACTTGACTCTACTTTTTGTTTCCCCAACGTTACTTCCACTAGTTGATGGTTTGTCACCAGCATGACTTTCAAAGGATAATGACACAGGTTGTTTGGAACTCGTGGACCATGTGTCTAAAACCTCGGGAATACCATGGCAATCCTTAAGAAGATGGTCACCGTTACAAAGCCTCCAAGGGAATTTGGGCTTGCGAGTTGTCTCGGTAAGCTTATGAGCCTCATCAATATTCCCAACCCGATTGACAGTAACTGGTTGATTGCTTCCAACATGTCCTACAATGGTTGGAATTTTGTCCCCTTGCTTATTTTTCTTCTTCCTAATCTTCCTTTTATTCTTCTTCTTATCCCCTTGGTTACCAACTTCAAAGATTTCACTAGGTGAAGGAGAAGAAAGTGAAGAAGACGCAACAAGTGAAGAAGGTGAAGGGTCAACATGAGATGGATATTCTTGGGATGAGGGGATTGTATTCGAAGGACCGGGAGCATTCGAGATCACCGTAGTGGAAAACGACCATACCAGTAACCACATAGTGAATCGAGGAAGACTCAATGTGGCAATATAAGCAGGACTAACGTTTCCAAAATAAAGAAAAACGAAAGGTTCACCGAGAAAAGGGGTTCCTTCGTTGGCAGTTCGAGGAACTAATGCCATATACCCAGACTCAACCTAAGTTCTACCAAGGAAAACAAACAACACACGCTAAAAAATCTAGGAAGCAAATTGGCAAAAAAACCTTCCCACAATGAAACCACTAGTTGGTGATGAACTTCAATGTCGTAGGATCAATATAGGAAGGGGCTGAGATAGAGCAGGTGGAACAGTTACGTTTGTGACCTGCTTAACAGACTTACACCCTGGTGCAATTTCCCACATGGAACAACCATAGTTTACCCTACAAGGAGCCCGAGTGAGTTTGAACAACGTATGTTCTAGGTACAACAAAGACTTTCCCCTACGTCGCCACCTGGTGTATAAGTCCTAGATATTATGGCCACTAAGGTTACCACTTATAACAACAAAGTCTGGGGAAATAGTTTACAGTTGGGTATACATGCAAGGGCAAGGTCAAAACTCGAAATCCCCTTGAGAGGTGCCTCTGACAGAGGTGTGAACCTCCCAAGTGACCCCCAAGTGTCTAACAACATTGTTTGTAATACACACATACCACTCCACCAAGACCAACGAAGCGGGGTTAGTTAATCTGTTGGCCCCAATGTGACCTCGTGATTGAACTTTGTGTGAGAAGGGGTGCCCAGGACAATGATGCAACAAATGGATTTCTCTCCCTAACTCAATATTGTATGTTTGTTTAACAACTTTGGAGAGTTATCTTCAAAACCTATTACATATCCCTACATATAATCTAATGTAGGTTTGCAGAGCCCTAGAAAGAAAAATATCTAGGTAGATTTTAATTAGTGCTTTGATTTTATGATTGTTTGTTACTCAAAGGTATGGATGTGAAACTGATGATATTGTGACCTCAACTCCAAAAGAGTGCAACAAAATGAAATGCAAAACTTTATGTTCAATGACATCTATGTACAAGAGAGAGAAGAGGTGGTTTTATTTTTCCAAAAGAATCAACTACCCAAGTCTCAATGCAATGCAACAACCAGTACAAAAAAAATTCCCAAATCGCAAGAAGATGCCCAAGATAATGCGGCTAAGTAGAATGCAATCAAATTCGCTTTGTTTGGTTCTAAAATGCAGTGTAATAAAATGCAATTTCTTAATGCTTCTTTGCTTTCAAACGAAATGAAAGAGTTTAAGACTGATATAGAAAAGAACATGAAGCAGAAAGAATATCCAAACAATGATGCATTCACAAGTTCAAAAACTGAAAGAATCAAACATAGAAATGACCTCTAATACTCATTCAAGCATACAATTCGAAAGAAAACAATCACTCGAAAAAGGGCTTTAAAACCAACATATCTGAGATGAATTGATGTTGCAACAGACCCTAAAATATTCAGGATTGACTTGATGAATCAACAATTGCCAAAAAGAAAACTGAAATAACAGGTTTGATGCACTATATTGCCTCCAAGTTAATGAAATGAACTTTCAAAATTAACAAGAAAAGAACTCGAAAGTTTTCAAAAAGTAAAAGATAGAAGTCTAATGACTGGACAATCACCCAAAAATCAGAACCACTGACAATCAAAACTGCATCCAAGGATCAAATGAAACTTGAATGTTTTACCTTTCACAACTTGATCCAATACAATAGATTATCAAAATAAAAAAGAGTGATATAAACAAACCTTTCAAACAAAAAAAGTGCTAAGCATTCTAACAAGGATATGAGGCCTAATTCTGAGTAAAAAGAATCAAGAAGTATAGGGGAAAAAAGGCCAAATATCAGTCCAGAAACAGGGGGGACACTCCTGTAATCAAGTTGACAGGGCGTCCAAGGGAGGAAGATACTCCCTAATAGACTAGTATAGGGAATCTAGGACACTCCTTAGGGGTTAAACAGGGGGTGTCCCTACTGAGGAGATGATATATAGGCCACTAGGGGGGGGGGAGGGGGTGGGCGTCCTGGCTCTAAACAAGCCAAAAAAATGCTCCAGATCAAATGAAATTCATGTTGCTATCGTGCAATCTGTACTTTCCCAAAGCCTGAGATAACTGGATGCAATATTGGCGTAACAGGGAGTGACCTGTCACTGTCACCTTAATAGGAAACCCCTTTCTATTTAGGAGTATGTCAGAGTATCCTAAGGGAGACGTCCCCAGTGACCTGAGGGTTTGAGAAGGCTAAGTTAAAAGATATAAGAAAATCATACCCCTCTCACATGTCACTCAAGTCAGAGGTTCTTTGTGTCTTATAGAAATGAAGCAAAAGGGTAAATAAGGTGTACCTGCCCAGAACAAGACAACAAATGGAAAAGAGTGCAATTTGCAAGTACCATATGATGTGAGTGCTTCATAAGACCATAAACTTCTAAAAAATAAGTAAGTTGATATAAAACTGCAGTAATGTAATTATTTATAACAACAATTAATATTTTGTAACAGCCACAACAATTATGCCTTAAAAGTTCTTGAAAATGACAAGAAAATATGGCTCTAAGTTGACCGAATGATAACAACTTGTCAGAAGCAAAATTGGCAATGTCTAATCAGCTTTTAATGTCACTTTCAAGAATAAATTTGTTGTTGCTAGATGGTTGTAGCAATCTTTTGCATCAACAAGAAGTTAGTTGATGAATTAGTCTAGTTTAAGGTTAGTAAGGGTTAGTAAAGTTTTCAAGGAAGATAGTTTGAGATTTGTTTGATCAATCAATCACTATATTGAGTGGACCATTGCCTTTTAGGGTGTATGGAGTCAACAATAGAAGCAACAAATCTTATAGAAAAATAGCAATGGTAATACTTAGTCAAAGGAGGTGGAATGGATGGAGGAGGTGTTGGTAACCCAAGGCCTCAAGCATCCAAGTCCTAAAAGAAAATTGGCTAGAAAGTAAGAAAACTTAGGCCCTAGTGAATTCTCTTTCCTTAGACAATTTGGAAATAATATATGCAACAGGAAATTAGAGTAGGGCTACTAGAGTGTTATAATTTTAGGGCTCTAGTAGCTACTTCTAAACAAGGTGCACTTTGAGAAATTTAAACAAGTGGAAAACTATAGAGAAAAAGATAAAACTTATGTTTCTCTCCTAGGGTTTTAAGCAAGCAATTTCATAATATTTAACATGAACCAAGTAAAATTTACCACAAGCATTCATTAACATAAACAAATTGCATATTTTCTACTTACTTCACCAAGAATAATCAAGCCAAACCCTAGTTGAAGATCCTCCACAATGAAGAATAGTCAAAATACACCAAATATTGCCTCTCCAAGAAGTCGCGCACTAATTAGTTAAACCAATAACCCTTAAAGAGGGCCGAATTTCAGACCACACACTTGTGTGATGAGTTCATCATAAAAAAATGAGAGTTTTCTCTCTCTATTTATACATTATCAATGACCTTTAATTAAAATTAGGTCATAAAAAGGCCGACATGGCCAAATTACATTTGAAATCTAGTTTTTACATAAATGACATTAATTAAACCCTAATTCCATCTGCAAGGGTGATGCCATGCTCTTCTAGGGTCACGTTAGGTCCCTGGGGTGGAACTCTAGGCCTAAAATGCAGAACGTTTGGCCTCCAAAGGCCCTAAATGTTGCCACACTTGCCAACTAGCACACAACTGCCCTCATAAATGAAAACCCTGACTGGATGACGTCTAGGGTCATAATGATGATGTCATGGGCTCTCAAGGGTCAATTTTCTAGTGGAAAGGCAAGACCCCCCCTGATTCTAGGCCTGCCAAAGTGTCTCGGGGGCAACATCCTTCTTTCTTCATGGTGCAATCCTCTAGTGTCTCTCTGCCCCTGGTTGGGGTCACAATATCCATATGTGGGCTTTCAACCCCATGGAGGTATAAGCTAATCATTGCCCCATATGTACCTGTCCATCGGGCAAAGTCCTGCAACAGCAGCAAGTACGCCCTCTAAGGGTTCATAAGTCACAGGGATCGTAGCAATGTCAATCACATCTAATAATCAAATACCCAAACATGTGCATCAAACCACCCTTTACCCAAACAAATGCTCAAAGACGTTATGCAATTTAACAAGTCAGGCTTGGAGAGGGTCTCATGAGGATGTTCTATTGGGATAATCCTCCTTAAGTTTGGGGTGTTTCCCAGGTGAGAGCCAATATAGGTCATGTAAGTGTGTGTGAAGTGACATGGGAAGTGTTTGGGCATAGGGTGCAGTGATAACAAGGAAATGTAGGTCTTACCTGTGGGTGCCTCTGTAGAGGGAAAGTTGCACCTTATCATGGATGCCATTGTTTCCTAGCCCATTCAATGCCTTTTATTCTTAGTCTTATTTCTTTTTCTTTTGTGCTTCAAGGGAAGAGCTAAGGGACGTTGTCCTAGCTTGGTGACCAAAGGTGACAACGTTACCCACAAGCATTTCATGAAAATGTGATGGTTCTCTCGTGATGAGACCCCCTTTATCTTGGATATGCCACCAAGAGCCACTACCCTGGTTTGGTGACCAGATACATGGTAGTGTCATATCGCTACATGCCCATGGTCTTAACAGGCCGGCTCATGATGAGACCTCCCATCCACCAACTAATACCTTGAGTGTTTATTTATCTTACGGGTTCCCTTTTCTTACTAAGAATATTTTTACTGCTTTCTCGGGAATCCCTGGGTGAAGCATCTCAAAGGTTTCATTTTGGCTTTTAACTCTTCCCAACTAGTTTTACCCTCTGGGCCTTTATCCCCTTATTCCCAAAAGGCAAGGTACAACCCTTCCTAGTGTGGTAAACCTAATGTTCGAACAAAGGTAGGGGGGGGAATGAGAGTAGTAATGATGGAAAGTGGTAAGTATTGAGGGAATGGATGATGACCTTTTATAGAACCACCCAGTGGCAACCCATCCTAAAGGGAGATTAACTTACTAGGGAATCATGTCACCCTCCCAGGTATGAGCAAGTTAAAGAGCATAATTTCCAAGAAAACGTTATGAAATGAAGGAGAATTTAGTGCAACATATTAAAGTGTTTCAATAATCGGAGTGACACATACCATGATACCCAGACTCATTACCTCATGGAGCAAGACTTACTGCTACTTCAGAACCATCCTGGTGCGATGGATATCGCTATTGTTGATAGATGGGATGGACCAAAGAAAATATGGGCCCTCCAGGGCCATGCTCAAGTCATTCGGTTCTCGACACTCCATGTCTGGGACCTGTGGGCCTCGAGACATGATCTCTTTAGTTATCCCTAGGATAGTGGACAACACATCCCAGACTCAACAGAAACAAAACAAAGGACTTTGTAAAATACTCAAAGAGGGTGAAAACACAAAAAACCTCAGAAAGCAAGCATTCAAATCAGTGATGCAAAAGGAAATAGACTAAAAACCAAGGAAACACTCGTTCCTCGGTGGAGTGGCAAAAAAATGTTGTGGGAAATCTCATCGTGCAGACAGGTTGAGCACTCCTTAGCTAAGTTTTCTTCAACTAAGACAATTCTAACAAATAGGCACTAAGATTCCAAATCCCACCTATTCTATTTCTTTACTTGCAGAGAGATAGAGAGAAAAAAGAGGAATGGTACCTTTTCCTGTAGTTTGTCCTCGTTGTTCCAAAGCATGAACTCCAGATGCACACCTCAAACGTGAAGATGAACCTGCAAAATGGATAGACAAACTCTCTACCACTACTACCTAATGTCGGATGATAGCAACCCTACTTGAAACACAATTGGATACATGCAAGAAAATATGAATAAGATAAATGTATGGAAATAAGCTAAGTTTATTAGTATAAGAAATATGAGCAACTTAAAACCATGATGTGTTGCAAGTCTTCCTCCACGCTTCTCCTTTCTAGCCCCTTATGTGCACTGCAAGAAAACTCCTAAAGTTTGAGATCAAAAGTTTGATACCTTTCATGAACCCCCTTCAACCTTAAGAGGCCTAGTTTATACAGGAGTTGGGAGGTTTAACCATCATAGAGAATCAAGGGAATGGTTAAGGATTAGGTGCATAAGTTTGAGATTATTCCTCCTTAGGTTAATATTGATTTCCCAAAGTGGAGGATCTCGAGCTCATGAGTCACCTCAAACCATCACTGCTCCAAGGCATCTCGAGATCTTCCCACATAAAAAGGAGGAAATGATTAAAATTGTCCTAACAGGAAGGATGCTCCCCCATAGTGACGGACATGGAATTTTAGACACTCCCAAATGGTCTACCAAGGGGCGTCCATGAGGGGGGACGCTCCCTATGCATGAGAATGGGGGAATCCTTCTTCCAACTAGGTTAAAAAATGAGGGGAAAAGTGATGTTTTCTACCTTCAAAATGGGTTTTAATTCTCTCCAATGGCTAGGTATGATGACAAAGTGTTGTTCCAAGGTGTCAGAGTGATTAAACATAAATGTGACACCTAGGAAAGTGTCGTTTTGGAATTATGGCACTCAAAAATGCAATTGTACATAACTGTGACACTTAATGAAAAAGTGACATAAGTGCGACACTTAGTACAACACTAGGCAGTGTGAAAATTTTACGTATAACACTCCTCCATCACTAAAATGAGGAAAGTCCCTACTAAAGTGACAGTGGTAGGTTCTTCCATAGTTACACAAGATTTGGGAGTCTTGTGTTTGGCTTTGTATAAGTACAAATCCTGCGATAATAGGTCATATATGAATGAATTTGAATACATGGTTAATTTGTCATGCCCTATACTTTCAATTTAAGTAATAAATAATAAACAAATAGTCTTAAAATAATAAACAAACAACAATTAATTAAATTAAAAAGAATAATGATAAATAAATAGATAATAAAATAACTAAGAGCTTATAATAAAAGAAAAAAAGAAAAAAAAAGAAGGAGAAATTAAAAAAAAAAAAAAACATCAAAGAAAAGCTAAATTAAGAAAATATTAAAGCCGCATGATGACAAGTGGTACCTATGCATGGAGTTTCTTTTCATGGATGTAAAAAAGGAATTCTATATAATTAATCTAGAGAAAGAAGTGTGGCATCTTTTGCTTGGGCAACTTGATGGAAGGGCTTGGAAGCTCGCATAGGTAGTTGATTGCGGTCTCGGGGCTCTTAGTTGTCTTGACTAAGGGGTTGGTTGGGTGGAGAGTCATCCCCCATGTTCAGTTGTGGAATGCTAGATCAAATATTGGAGGGAAATGGTTCAACATGCACATCATTGTAAGTAAATTGATTTCTTCAACTCTCGGGTAAGATTCTCACCACTCACTTCTCATGTGGATTATACAATTAATAATAGAATTGTCTTTATTTTTATTAGTTGATGGTTGCAAAATTGATATGTTTATTTATGCATTTAGATTTATTGAAATTTGATCTATTACATATGGGATCGAAGCATGGTTATTTTTTTTAACAGAAACGGTTGGGAATTTATATTAAAAAAGAGATTTGTGCTTTCACAGTTTACAAAAAGCAGAGTATTGAATTATCATTCTAATTGCACTGGTGAAACCAATCCAACTGACTGTTGCATTCTAATTGCGCTGGTGAAACCAATCCAATTGGAGCTACTAATTTTCCATGTAAAAATGGCTACATATGTAAACAAAATTAGCAAAAAGTTACACTTCATCAAAAAACATGTCTAGAAATTATGAAAAGTTGTCGGGTCCTCCTGGAAATTTGTTGGATTAGCTTCTGGTTGTTGAATTCCTTCTCTTAGGTTGGTTCAGGCTGGAGCCATCGGCGAAGCAGGAGGTACCAGAGGATGCTCGTTGCTTGTTGTTGAGTGGAATGTTGAGGGAAGCCCTGTGCCAGCTGAATCGTTGGGGTTTACTAGATGTTGGGGACGGTTTAGAGGGTTTCCCATTTGTTGTGTCATTTCTCCAATTTGCCTGGTGTTCTTGTTGATCCCGCGGAGATAAATTTAAAGTTCTTGATTATGCTTGAGTTCTTTTTGATGCAATTGACCTTGCATATTGGTTTTATAATCACATAGCCCTTGATTTTCCCTTTAAAAATCCCTGAGACGAATGTTTGTTCTTTATTTTGTGCACCTGAAATCTATACGCAGATAGCGAAATGGATCCCTCAATTCCTCAGAGATGTAGGATGGGAAAGTTCAGGGGGCTTTGGATCTCCGCCACATGATGGTAAGAATGATACCTGAATGGGAGTGTAAAGTTAACCCTAATTGCGGGAGAGAGAGTGTATGCACACACTTGAAGGAACATGGGGTCTGAATTACCCATGATTTGACAAGATCTCGCAGAGAGAAGAGCAGAGGAAGTGACATCATGGAAGTTCGGAGGGTCGTCATAGGGTACAAAGGAACTACCAAGGAGTTATGAAGAGGGACGGGAAGTGGAGGAGGTGGCATGGGGAAGAAGAGGGGGGGCACGTGGTTGTGAGGATAGGACCACGTGACGAGGGGGGGAAGCTGGGGGGAAGGGGAAGGAGGTGTCCAGCGAGGAGGGGGGATGGGAAGGAGGGAGGGGCTGAAGGGGAAAGAGGGGGAGGGGGGAAGGGGTCGTCAGGAAGGTCGAGAAAAATGGAGGGGGTTAGATCCGAGGTAGAGTTCGTAGGGGTTAGGTCTAGAGTTGAGAAGAGGAACCGTCTAAGATGATGGGAGTTATGGTAACCAAGCATGGGATCCTACTTGGTTGATGAAGATTTGGGCATACTCTAGAGTCTTTGTTGATTTATCTAAGTGATTAGCTTCCTGATTATGAGAGTGGAGGGTATGGAAGAAGTGGATATTGGTGAATTGTTGTTTCAGGGTTTTAGTTCAAGAATGAAGGCCGCTAGAGATTTGGGTGGCAGAAGTTGATTGACCAAGGAGATCCCTTATTGCTATTTCAGATTCTCCAAGAACAGTGAGGGTGTGGATGTTTCTCGATTGAGCAATTTGGAGTCCCATGTAGACAATAAGGCTTTCAGCTTTATTATTAGTGGTATTCCCATGTCCCCAGGAGTAATCCACAATATTTTGTCCAACAGAGTCGAAGATGACTCCCCCCACACCTTCCACCCCTAGATTACCTGTTGCATCTATGTCAAAGAAAAGAATTGAAGAGGATTGTTGTCTTTTCCAATGGGGTAATTCATTATCACAAAGGTGTAATGGCCAACCTTTCCTCTTGATTTCTTGTTTTGTGATTGGGGGAGGGGCCCAAAATGTAATTTATCCAATCTTCTTCGCTTTTCTCCAGGGTGCCTGCCATGTCAAACCAGATTGCTTTGGACGTGAAGACTTCGGAAACTAAACCACATAATTTGGCTAGTATGTGTTGCGGGGGGGGAGCTTCTAACGAAAAATAGCTTGGTTTCGAGCAAGCCAGAGTTCCCAGCAGACAAATTTGGCGACTTGTCTCCAAAGGAGAGTGAAATGTTTCTTGTTTTTGAAGTTGCCAGCATATATTTGTTTCCAAGAGATGAAAAGGTCATTCCAAGTCTCGGGGGGAATGGGGGGGTGAGGGAGGGGAAGACAACGGAGTTTCCAGGTTTGGGAAGAGAAGGGGCAGTCAAGGAAGAGGTGGGAAATGGATTCAGAGGCTGAGAGATAGAAAGGGCAATGAGAGGGGCCTTGAATTACACGTTTTTGCAAGTTTTCTGCTGTTAGTATTTTGCCATGAACCATCATCCAACAAAATATATTTACATTAGGTAGAGAGGGGATGAACCAATTTTCTTTCCATATTTTGGACACTGGGGGACCCTGATCCTAAGATTGCAAGAGCGAATAACCGTCTTTGGCTGAAAATTTTGTGGATCCCCAACTACGACAGTCGGATAAGGAGTGATGGGTGGGAGCACATCCGGCTAAATTATTGAAAAAGGTGGAGATCAAGGGTCGTAGGTGATCAAGAGTGTTCGGCGGTTTCAAGTTCGTCCAGTCCTCGTCAGAGTTCCAAAGGCAGAAATCTTTGAGAAGGAAGATACCTTTGGTATAACACCAATATTTTAGGGGGCGTAGAGACTCTTGATTGTTCAATAGTTCAAGATCCAAGATATGGTCGGTCCAGATGTTTATGTCTGCTCTGTTCCCCGGGGCCCAAGGGAGTTTAGATTTGATAAGGGGGAATGCATGTTTTAGGAGACGCCAAATTGGGGAACCAGGGAGAGGGGAAGGGAGGATGTCAAGGCATCATAACATTGAGGAGTTGAAATATTTGGCTATAAGAGATTATTTCCACCAATCTGCAGTTCTTGTGATTAGATGCCAAAATAGATTTTCTCCCAAGAAGTGTTCATTAGAATAGAATGCATGATAGCTAGTCCTCCTTTGTTGAGGGGTTGACAGATTTGTTTCCAATTGAGGTTGTGAATTTTTTTGGTGTTTGTTTTTCCTCCAGCCTAAAGGAAACTTTAGAGAGCTCTAGAAAGTTTTTCAAGATTGCCTTTTCGGGAAAGAAGGCCAGAGCATTGGAAAATGCAGAGTGAAGAGAGGACAGATTTGAGGAGCACTGATTTTCCAGCTGGATTGAGCCAATGACCTCCCCAATTTTGAATTCTTGTGAGAATTTTATCAATTACGTCCTGCCAAGCCGTGGTGCCATAAGAATTTAGAAATATAGACATACCTAAATATTTGAAGTGGTTCCAGGTGGTGATGATAGGGAAACTGGAAATTATGGAAATATGGTCTTTGATGTGACCTGGGACGTTCTAACCATAGATCCTTCATTTAGCTGAGTTCAATTTTCCTCCAGAAGTGGAGAGAAAAGAGTTGAGAACTTTCTGAAAGCGATTGGCTATAATTATAGAGGTCGCCCCCAGAAGAAGCATGTCATCTGCAAACTGAGAGTGATTTATTTCCTTGACCCCCCTCGTAATAAGTAACCTCGGGAGTCTATCCTTTATTCTTTCTTCTTCCAATTTTGGACTGAGATAATCTGCTAGGAGGATGTAAAGGAAGGGGGAAAGGGGGCTTCCTTGACGGAGGCCTCTATTGGCCTTGAAAAATTGCGAGGGTCGATCATTATTAAGGGGGAGATCCAAGGGGAACCAATGCAGGCCCTAATCCAGCGAATAAAATCTTCAGAGAACCCATAGGATTTGGGGACTGAGAATAGGAATGAATGTATGACATGATCAAAATCATTCTCCATATCTATCTTGACGATGATACCTAGGACTTTGATTTTTTTGCTAGAATGGATGACCTCTTGAACAAGCACGATATTGTCCGTAATCTTTTTGTTTTTTAAGAATCCTCCCTGGTTTTCCGAGATTAGAGTGGATAGCAAGGGCTTTAGGCGATTTGCAATGATCTTAGTGAGGATTTTATACGAGGAGTTACAAAGGGAAATGAGACGAAAGTGGGAGAAGTTAGAGGGGTTGGAATCTTTGGGTATGAGAGCTAGGAAGATGGAGTTTGTAGCTCCTTCAAGTTTTTGCTTTTGGAGGGTGTAATTCAACATTTTCTTTAGATATCGTTTTATGGTGGCCCAAAAGGAGCTGTAAAATTTGATTGGAAACCCATCAAGCCCAGGGGCTTTGTTAGGGTCCATGTCCCAAACTGCTTTCGCTATTTCTTCTTCAGTTATCTCCCTGACTAATTGATTATTTTCATGCTCCCTGACTAATTGATTGTTTTCATGCTCAGAGACTATGCTTGGAATGTTGGCTAGCATATCTAGAACTTCTTCATCCGTTCCTTCATTGCTTGGTTGTTGATATAAGAATTCAAAGTGGTGGAAGGTCGCTTCTTTGACTTGTTCAAAGGTATCGAGTTGTTGGCTAGTATTTGAAATAATGGATGTAACTATATTTTTTTTCTTCGATTTTGTGATTGTTTGTGGAAGAAGGAGCAATTTGAGTCTCCTACTTATAGCCAAAGGCTTCTGGACTTCAATCTCCAATGTTCTTCTTCTCTATGCAGGGAGTGATGAAGTTGTTGATGGGATTTTTTTTCTTGATTCAGGAGTGTCTCGGTAACTTCCTCTTCTTCTAACCGAAGTTCAACTTTCAAAAGCAATTCAATATTTTCTTGCCTTTCTTGATGTGGCGAGATATAGGAAGCTTTCACCCAATCTTTGAGAGCTATTTTGACTGCCTTTAGCTTGCATTCCCATATATGATTCGGGGACCCAGAGAAAGGGGAAGACCATGTTTTCTGAATGAGTGGTGGGATAGTAGGGTTTTCAATCCAGAGAGAGTTAAAGTGGAAGGGAAGAGGGCTGAAGTTCTGCAGGTTATTAAAGTTTAGGGAGATTGGATTGTGATCAGAAACAACAGACATAAGGATATGGTAGGAAATTTCTTGGGGGGAGAGAAGGAAATTGTTGATGAGGAAGTGGTCCAGTCGAACTGCTATATGGCAGAGGCCGTAGTGCCTGTTATTCCATGTGTACTTTCCCTTGTACGGCTTGACGTCCTGCAGATCCTAGTCTATGATTAGATTGATTAGGATTTTAAGAGAATGGGTCTCTGATTTTAATACCTCCTTTCTTTTCTCCTGAGTTGAGGTGGGTGTTGAAGTCTCCACCGATTATACAAGAGGAGAGATCAATCGTGTTTTTGAGCATGAAAAGGGAGTTCCAACAAGTGGTTTTGTCCTTGTAGGAGTTGGGCATATAGACATTAATTACTAAAATGATGTTATTGAAATCCTTATTTTTAAGAACAGTTAGAAGCCAGCTTTGAGTTTCTAGAATTACCTCAAGAGTCTAGATCTGATCGTCCCATAGAGTTTCTATGCCACTAGAGGCTCCTTGAGAACTTACAACTACTCCAGTGGTGGTTTTGAAAACCTTTTTCGTTGTTTCTAGGATTGTTGACGCCTACATTTTAGTCTCTTGGAGGAGGATTACTGAGGGGTTGGCCATAGTTTTGAGATCTCTAAGGGATTTATATTTGGATTTACTGCCAAAGCCCTTGCAGTTCCAAGAGAGGAAATTCATTGACAGAGGGTGGAGGAGGTCTGACTACCATGGGTCAGGAGGTCAGATCCTTTAGATCCTCCTTTGTGTGTTGAATAATGCATGGAGTTTTCTATAGATAGTTTCTTACCTTGTGCCTTTTCTTTTGATGTTGTTTCTTCTCTGACTTCTTTCTTTGATCTCCGACCAAAATTTCTAGGTTTATCCGGGGGGAGTTGGGGGAGTTCTCCTTCCTCCACATCTTGGTTGGGTTGCGATTTTAATAAGGATTCTTCATTTAATTGTTGTTCCTCTTCTTGAGTGTCCTCCTTTGAAAGTTCCTCTTCGTCTGAGTCTTATACTATTCTGAATAATGTTGGAGCAGAGAAGGAAACATGCTCCAACACAGGTGTTGAAGATGGGTTTTTCTTTGAAGATGGTCCAACCAGAGATTCAAAGGAGTTTTGAATGGGCGTGGGGGGGATGATGGCGGGGTTAGGGGTGGATTTGGCAAGAGGGGTCTGGTTTGGGGATAGATCCTGAAGGCCCGAGGTCGAGGCCTATTCCTTTTTCAGTATTGGCTTTTTTTCTGACCTACTTCTAGCCTTCCTCTTGTTGTGCAACATCAGTTTCTTGTGCTTGTTTGTTACTGGGATTTTTTTTAGCAAAGTGGTTGTATTCATGACAAGACTTGTATTTGAATGGGAGTTGCTCATAATCTAGCTTCTTAATGTAGGTCCAATCGTCTAACTTTAACTCGATTGCCTATGGGAGCGCTTTTTCTAGATCTACTTCCACACAAATCCTGGCATAGGAATAGATACTATATTTAGGTTCAACCCTGTCAAGAAATTTTCCCAAAGTGTCTCCGATGATTTTTATAACTTGGTCTCTGCGACAATGAAATGATAAGTGTGGAAGCCTCACCCAGACCTGGACAACTGAGGGAATGTTGTTTTCTGGGTCAAAATCTGGGGTCCATTTGTTTAGGTATAACCCCCTTGGACCGAAGAAGTAAGGGCCATTTCTAAAAATGAGATCTCTATCTTCTTTATGCTCAAAGTAAAAAATATAGAAGCCCTTGCCACATAAGAAGTGATTCATGTGTCTCTGTACCAGAGGATGCCAGTTCCACTCAATCCAAAGGTCGATTTGTCGAGGTGAAGGCCATAACCCCATGAATTGACCTATGAGTGCTCTGGAGGCGAAGGAGAGAGCCTTTTTTCATGTTGTTGTGCAAGGAATTGCCACTTCTAGGATTAGGTCCAATTTTTTCACGAATCGGGAAGTGGTAGGGTGCATGGGAGGACTACCAAGCGATCCCACCAGCGTCTTGAAGGCTTCTACTTCGTCGAAGAAGTTCACAGGAGGATCAAGATCCGGAACCATTGAGGCCATAGGGAGGCTGAGAGGAGGGGGTCGAAGCGTGGAGGCGGCGAGCTAGGGTTGCAGAGCACGACACGAGACCACATTCAAACAAGAGAAAGGGTTTGGAATATCGGAGCATGGTTATAACCCTTAGGACCAAGGGCTTTTCCAAGTACAATAAATCTGATTATAGATATGGAGAATGTGTGTGTGTGTGTGGTGTTATAGATTTATATAGATGAGTTCACACATATCAGGTTATAGAGAATATATATATAAATATTTATACCTTTTTTTCAAAATTCACCAATCAGTCTGTGATCTAATTCTATTCTACCTACAACTTAATTCCTAAGAGATGGAAAATCATCTGATTTATTTTTTTTGTATTCATGTAGGATAATGCAAATTTTAAATCTCTGCACCTCTATTGTGCGGTCATCAAGGATCTAAATATGAAGATAAAGGCTTTGTCTTTCACCTTTCCCTTCCCTTCAATCAATCATTAGTTTGCTTGAATATATATATATATATATATATATATATATATATATATATATATATATATATATATATATATATATATATATATATATATATATATATATATATATATATATATATATATATATATATATATATATATATATATATAT
>ML777397.1:686298-721615 GCA_009831015.1 Picea engelmannii | reverse complement strand
TATATATATATATATATATATATATATATATATATATATATATATATATATATATATATATATAATTCACCAATCGTTCCGTAATCCGATTCTATTCTTCCTACAACTTAATTCTTAAGAGATGGAAAATCATCTGAATATTTTTTTGTATTCATGTAGGATAATGCAAATTTTAAACCTTTGCACCTCTATGGTGTGGTCATCAAGGATCTAAATACGAAGATAAATGCTTTGTATTTCTCCTTTCCCTTCCCTTCAATCGGTCACTACAAATCTGCTGGGTAATCCACACCCTATTTTCTTTCATCCATAATTTGCAGTAGTCAAAATGGCTATTGCCACTAGATCTTCTAGTCAATTTGTGGTTTGGTTCTCCTAGTAGTAAGGGATTCTCTGATGAGTCGAGCACAAAGAAAGATTTTTTCAAGTATGGGATTTTGCCTTTGGGGAACTAAGCTTGGATATTTCTGCTTGGTCGAAGAATTTCAATTTATGAGTCGGGGTTTTCTGGGGATGAGATATTTCTCCCATTTCAACCTTGGATGGGGAGCTCCAAGATCGCATATGCTTGTGCTAAGTTGAGGGGGACTCCATGGATGTGTTGTGTTTGAACTAAATTAAAGAACCCGCTAATATTAAAAAAAAAGTTTCAATAGAGAAAATGTATCAAATCATTATTGTTAGAGATTCATGGGATACATCCTTGGGCTCATCAGTGTCGAATTTATAATAATGGCTTGGAAGCTTGAACCCTATTGACCCTATGTATATAAATTTATCCATGTGCATTGACTATGCCAAAACCACAAGAGGAACCACCTTTTACTTGTGCCCTAGCTGTGTGGCTAAGCCTCCCCTACCCCACCTAGAACATTGGAGACACTAGTTGGTTCTTTTCTCTTTTTTAGGGGCTCAATTTTTGAATTTGTTGTTAAAATCTGTCATATGCACTCAAGAGTGGACGATTATGTGGAAAATTGGTTTGGGTTGAAACAATCCAAGTGTCGATGGGCTTTGAATCATGTACCTAGAAATGAAAAAAAAAAAGTAAAAAAAAAAAAGAATTGATATACAAATCAATTGACATTTAAATAACCTTTTGGTTTTATTTTACTTTACATCTTTATTGGGTTATCATATCAAATCTCTATGTTTTTAGTAATCCTCTTATGCAATCTAGGAATTGTGTTCTTGGATTTCGTAAGTCGGTGAAATGTTGTATGATGACTATTTGTTGCAATGTATGGTTGTTTTTAATTACCTTGATATGTTGTTGAGAAATAGAGGAATATTGTCGGACTTCAAAACTGGAGTTCTTGTTAATCTTAGGTTGACAAACTATCCCATATTTTTAGTTCATAGAAGCATGTCCACTTCTACTAGTAGCCTAGATTACACTGATTATGAGTCGATGTATTAAAAGCGTGTTGGATCTAAAAAATCATCGTTAGTAGTAAGTAGTTATGCGTTGCAGATAACTACCATTGGTCAACTAACAAAATTGGGGTGCCAAAAATTGTGTAAAGAAATCGAATTCATCATTTTTTTGAGAGTTTCATCCATATCTTAAATCCATAATAACTTCCTGATTTACTACAATAAACAAAATTAGAATGCCAAAAATTATGTAATGAAGTCGAATTCATCATTTCTTTGAGAGTTTCATCCATATCTTAAATCCATAAGAACTGCCTTATTGACTATAACATGGCGATCTCCTTAGTTGTAATAGATGTATTGTTCGCATTAATGCATTCAATCCATAAGAATTGTCTTATTGACCACAACATGGCGATCTCCTTGGTTGTCATAGATGTAGTGTTTGCATTAATGCAAACAAACTATTATAAAATATTAATTTACTATGAAAGGAAAGTTTCCACTCTAATCAGCAAAGAAGAAATACCACGAGAGACTCTGAAAGTTAGTTTGAGGTTGTGATATAAATCATTATGGAACGTGGATAGTTTATGCGGTAAAATCATTTATTGTGTATAGTGAATTTGTTTGTGGAAGAAGTAAAGGAAAAGCACTACGACCCACTGCCCTTTCATGGAGATGTAGTCTCAGTATAATAAAAAGTTTGTGAGGATTTTAATAAGATCAACCACTTTTATATACCCAACCATACCAACCACGGGATTTATAAAATTGCCCTTTTCAAGTACAAAGTAAAGTATTAAGTTATCCTCTTCCATGGATTGACTAATCTCATTACACGTCGTTGCTAAAGTGAAGAGACAAGATTGAAGAGAAAATGGCATTTGGATTGAACAATAATAGAAGAATAAGTGGCTATGTAAAATGGATAGAGGGAGTATATTAAACATGAAGAAATAACCTTGGGGAAGTGGCTTACATTGGAGTGGGAGGAGTGACACCAAAACATTGATAATCTTAGTACTAAAGGGAGAGACAATGCTATAATATGCTTTTATATGATATTAAAAAAAAGAGTTTTTATATTCAATGTTTTAATATTAAAAGTAACGAAGGGGGCAGACACACTTAATTTTGATGATATTATTTTGATTGTATTAAAATGAAAAAGGTTAGTTTATTGGTATTTTAGATAAAGATATTAAAAAAAAAAAGTAAAATGTTGATTCATTATTAATATTTTTAAGGATTTGAAATATGGGTTGAAATTGTTAAAGGATTTTCATATATATTTAGTGTAATTTTAAATCGTTTTAGATTATGAAGCGGTGATGGTAGTGTTGAAATTTGATATTAATATGGTCAACATTTTATATTGGATTCATGAAGGTTTTAATTTTAAAGCTTGATTTTAGGAAAACTTATGATTTAATCAATTGGGAGTTTTTGAGGATGATTATTATCAAATCAGGTTTCGGGTTAGCAACCATAAGTTGGATCATGAGTTGTGTTACATTGGTTTCATATGCTATCCTAATTAATGGTGAACCTTCTCCTTTCTTTCAAAGGGGAAAGGGTCTCAAACAGGGCTACCCTCTGTCTCCGCTTCTCTTTATCATGGTTATGGAAAGCCCGAGTATCCTCATCAGAAAGGAAAAGGAAGTTGGCTCATGACATGCATAAAGGTTTCAAGGATTTCAAAGATTCTACACCTCCTCTTTGTGGATGATGTGTCGATTATGACGAGAGTCAGCTTAGAAGAATGGATTGTGATAGCAGACATCTTGAAATTTTTTATAAATGCCATGGGATTACAGATAAATGAAGACAAATCCACTTTCCACATGGCGGGTATGGAGGAGGCAGGATTGTTGCCTTACAAAGCACTTTTCCCATACCGTTTCGAGCCTATAGATGCAGGTTTCAAGTATCTGGGTTATTTTCTAAACCTGAATTGCTATAAAGCAGATGACTAGTGTTAGCTCATCAAGAAATTTGAAAAAAGAATAAACCATTGGTTGTAACCGATGGCTCACACTCGGAGGGCGCTTAGTTTTGATAAAAGCAGTATTGGTGAGCCAACCAGTTTATTGGATGTCATTGGCAGCAATTCCGACTCAGTTCTTGAAAAATTAAGACAGCTTAACTATACTTTTCTTTGGTCGGGATGTAAGGATAAGAAACGTCTTCACCTTTGAAATTGGGACAGCATAGCCATGCCAAAAAAAGTTGGCAGATGGGGGATAAAGAACTTGGTTTGATTCAATAAAGCATTGGCGGAAAAATCGTTGTGGCGTGGGCTCTCTACAAAGAGGATTTGGCAAAAGGTATTAAAATATAAATACTTACCCTATGTCTCTGTTTCAAGATGGTTTAGATTGGAGAATAGATCATAGGGTGATTCTTCTCCAGTCTGAGAAACCTCTTAAAATCGAAGCCTCTTTTAGACCACTGGCTTTGTTGGAAGGCAGGAAATGGTTTTTCTATACAGGCTGGTCGGGATCAACTTATGGGATTAGGAAAGAATTCCTTTCTGTCCCGAGCTCTGTTGACAGCCTTAAAGAACAATGGGATTACTTTCCTCTATCAAGCAAGGAACATGACTCTGATTACTCCTCCTTATAGTTATTGGAAAGATGTGTTTCAGCTGGGCTTAATCGATGATCTAGCTAATGAATGGGATCGGTATAGAAGTGCACTCGCAGGCGCAAGTATTCTTCTTGCAATGATAGAGGAAAAGCTTAGGTGGTCGGGTGGTGACGGTTTAGGTTTCCCTACGGTCAAAAATTTGTATCGAGCTCTGACCGATAATATGTGGGATTCAGCCATTAGGGGTTGGGCTTTAAAACTTTGGAAATGGCATTTGGTAATAAAAATAAATTTGTTCTTCTAGCTACT
Organism: Picea engelmannii; assembly: GCA_009831015.1. Lineage (NCBI taxonomy): Eukaryota > Viridiplantae > Streptophyta > Pinopsida > Pinales > Pinaceae > Picea > Picea engelmannii. Next base: position 717,337 of record ML777397.1, on the reverse strand, counting down.
CTTAAAAAACAAAATTCTTACTTGGGATGTTTTGATTGCTCGTGGTTGGGAAGGCCTGAGCTTTTGTATTTTCTGTAGATGTAACCAAAAGATTGTTTATCATTTGTTTATATCATGTCCTTTCACTCGACGGGTCTAGATCCTTTTAGAAGGTCTACTTAAGATTAAGTTGACCTGGGAGGGTCAAACGATTGATGATTGTCTCGCAACTTTTGATAATCAACATCATTCTTATATTACTCTCCTAGCTACAGTTTGTTAGTGCTTATGGTTAGAAAAAAATAATCTTCTCTTCAATTGTGGTACAACGATCCCACAGGTGGTGGAAACTAAGGCAATGATGTGTTATAATGCAAGTAAGGAATCTCAGGAGGCTAAAACTACATTAAAGATCGGGGCTTCGTCGCGGCTTCAGAAGATCGTGGAATGGTTTGATGGTGCGGCAACCGGGGATAGTCAAAACAACGGTGTCGGTGGAGTCATTTACATAAATCCAAACCTCCTTATTAAATGGATTTTTAACCTTGGAGCAGGAACCAACAACAGGGCAGAGCTGATGGGAGTCTGGTCTACCCTCTATTTATCAAAAATCCTCAATCTACAGTCTAATCAAATTATTGGGGATTCGAAGCTGGTCATTGACTGGTGCAACGGTAGGGGCAGTCTTCATAGCCTGGCGCTGGAAGGGTGGAAGGATCGAATACAGATGCTTCACATCCACTTCAATAGCTTAACCTTTCTTCACACCTACCGGAATTTCAACAAGGTAGTCGATGCTCTCTCCAAAATAACACTTAAGGATCGAGAGCGCCATGGAAAGATAGTTTACACCCGATGGCCATATAAGGAACCAGGCCTCACTAGATTCATTACTGTTTTCTGATCCCCTATCCAATGCTCATGGATTATGGATAGAGTTTTTTTAGTTGTGTGACTATGATTTTTGCACCAGGGTATCCATATTTTATATGCTAATGTTTAACACAGTGATCAACTGTGTCCTCGACATATAGCTTATGTATGATGATCGGAAGGCAAGTAAAACTATTAATGGTTGTCACAGCTTGTATCATGAACAACTTTTATGGAAGTGTTTGAATAGTATTGTAACATTTTATATTATCTAATATAAAGAGCAATTTTCTTGACTGGAAAAAAAATGTATACTTTGGGGTTTTAGCTCATTTTCTTGTCATAAGGTTTGTTTGACGATTAATAAACAATATTTATAAGATTTCATAAGTAGTTCGTTGGGGAAATTTTAGTCATTGCAAAGGAATCTAACTCATTTCTTATAGTAGATTATGATTAGTCACAACTTCTGTGTTATAAAAGTAAGCTCACTTAATGGTCAACGCATAAAATACTTGCTAGTAATAATAAAAAAAGGATTTTGCATGTGCATTTCTAATAATCATTATGCAATTATGAAAGAAATTTGGGACCTCATTTAGTGTTATAAGAACAAGGAACAACATATATTACTAATAAATTAGACATGTTACAATTAGTTGGGGATACAGTCACAATATCTGAGAAAAGACATTTTTAGGAATTACTTTATACACCATTTGTCTTGACTAGTCTTTTTTTCCATAATAGGAATATTTCTAAGAGGGTTAGTAAAAGTGACAACGTAGTGATAATGAGCTAATTTGAAAATGGCAATTCAGTGTTGATATGAATGAGGGATACAGATATAAGATGGATTTAGGGTGATTGTCGAGTTGGAGTAGCTTAAGTCATAATTAATGGTTATTGGGTTGTCTTACTCCGAGGATGTCGCCTCTTGAAGAGAAGAAGAATGGTGAGAAAAATACAATAATTGATAAACTTCAACAAATAGTGTCATCTTGGTTTATATTTCCTCTATCAACACTAATGTTGAGTTAAAAAGTGTAAATAAGTTGTTTTAAACAATATACCTTAAGGTAGTATGCAACTACCCATGGAAGGATAATAAACCTATTATTAGAATGAGAATATGGAAAAATAAGTACAAAGAGACAAGGGTTTTATGAAATGAAGGAAAGTTTCTAGTTTTAATCACCAATTTTAGCGGTATATATTTGATAAAGTTACCTTATGAGGAAAGGGAAAAGGATGAACTTGCAAAATTTTTTATGATGATAATGGATTGTAGTCCTCGTAACCATAACTAACTTGGAAGGATGAGAAGAATAGAAGGATGTGTAATAGATAGATGCTAATGGTGAGTGAGTGGAAGTTTCACAAGTGAGTATAATAAATCAACAAGTAATATCCTATCCTAGAACATGATGAAAGATTTTGGATTTGGGGAATAATCATGATTAAATAACTTAGCACTCTTGAGGTATCCCGTGAAGAGATAAACCTATGGTAAATGGTTGTGGAATCACATAAGTATACCCATTTAAGAACATGATAAGGATCAATACAAGGTATAAATAAGGACAATGCCTACCAGGAAGAGAATATTGTTAACCAACCAATGAAGTTAAGTGATCGTGATAATGATGAAGATCATTTTAAAGAGCTATATAAAGTATGGTGACATTAGATTAACAAGGTAATAAATCCATGAGTGCCTGTAGGATGAGAATGGAGAAGACAAAATAGAAACTGTGAAAATTTCACAAGCAAAACACCTTATCATAAAAGCAATATTCTCCTAGCCACTCAAAAATTAGTGATAGTTAAGTAGAGTGCCTAATTTGAATCACAACAATATGGAATTGTTAAGATTAGAGTGGTTAATTAAAGCTCATATGACTCCTTTGAAGTGTATATCTAATGGATAGCATTGAAGTGTCAAGGGAACTATGAAAACGTAATAAAACCTAAGGAAAATTTATGTAATGATGATGAAAGGGTGTCTTATCCAAGTGGAAGGCTCTCTTAAGGATATTGATGAGTGGATTGATCAACATGAATGATGGATAAGGATGAATGGTAAGGGTCATAGTGATGACCTATGTAATTTAAAAGTGTCAAGATAGGAAGTTATGAACTCTCGTAATTGGTGAGGAATGACAAGTGATAGACTAGGAAATGGTTTAAAGGTTTAAATATTCAAGGATAACAACTATCTACCTTTTGGCAACGAAAATAGATGATGTGATAAGTTAAGTCTCAGAGATTGATGAGCAAACACATAGCTTGAAGAGTAAGAAGCTTGTATGCCAATGATGAGTTATGTATTTCGATTAGGCAAGCCAATATTTTTGAGAGGGAACAATGATAATTACCAAGTGATGGATAAATCACTAGAGTTTAACCATTCCTTTGTGCAAGTGGATTAAGCAGGAAAAAATAAAATAAAAAACTTAAATAATATGACTTAGTCTTTACATGCTATGGGGTATAGCAGTCCTTGAATGAATAAGTTAAATATGTAAAGTGATGTAAGAACCTTGGATAATGATCAAAAGATATACAAAACCGAGAATTTAAACATTGGTGAATTATGACATGCTAGTAAGGCCAATAATAACTTAGTTATAAGTTTCACCAAATTTCCCTAGGAAAGAAAGAATACATGACTGGATAACTTAGTGATAAATTTCACCAAATTTCCCTAGGAAAGAAAGAATACATGATTGGAGATTGTGGGTCTAGATGATGGGGGTTATGTTAAATTCAATAGTGTATTCCAACAAGGAAAATATATGGAAACTTTAGCATATTGATGGGGTGACTATACATATCCCATAAAATGTCAACCATTTTCATAAAATAAGAGGAAATAATAACAAGGAAACAATTGGTATCTGGATGATCAATGACACTCATAGTATCGACGATCCTTTATAGAGTTAGCTTGGGATTATGTACTTAACCAAGTAGATCCATGTAGGATGGATGTTTTGATGATATTTCTTGCATTAGATATAAAAGATGGTATTCACTATTTATTTATGCAAGCTAACAAATTTGGTTTTGTTGATGAATCATGATAACAACACTCATGTTGTTTTTTTTTGCTTTGCATGTGATATGCATTGAGATGGTTATCATATTCATGATGTTGTGTTATTATGTGGTTTCATTTATTATGTTGATGCAATGCTATATCTTTGATAAAGATATGTTGAGGTTATGATCTTATGATAGTATTTCATGATGTGATGGCATGTGGTAGTTGCATGAAGTTTTTATGATAAGATGTTTTATGATGACATACATGAGCATGTGGTGCCTTAATATTGAGGATGTCATTATAAAAATGATGTTTTTTTCTCATGATGACATGTAAGAGTTAGCATGTTGATTCTTTTCTATGATATGATGATATTATGATTACATAGTGCATTGGTTGCATGTTGTGAGGTGGTGATTGACAAGAAATCCACCAGTGCATCGAGAGGGTCGGTTTATTTGATGATCTCATGGGAGCTCATACCTACTAAGGAGAATATCTATAAAGTAACAACTTATGGGTTGGGGACAAACCCAATCAACCAAACTATGCCAATGGTTCTATTGCCTTGTATAATTCTCAATGGGAATGAGACCATCTTGAGAAGGCTAAAGTGCCTGATATTGGATTTGTAATGTTGAAGTCCAGAAGAAGGGATGGAGTAATACTCTCCAGTGGGGTTGTGGGCTTGTGGGATTGGACTTCGATACCTCGATATATGTACCTGGTAGGAGTTGTGGAGGAATTTTAGGTTAGCCTTTCGAGATGCTTGGGGTACGTGAGTACCTGACTGGATGTCTACTTGGGAAAATGAGGTATCGAGCCTTGAGGATTCGATTAGAATGATAGGCTTTAATCTTGGTACCAACACTTGGGATGTTGTGATGTGGACTTTCGATGCCTGTTGTGGGTCACTTGGGTGGCTCTTATACTAGTTACAATAGAGGGCGTTGTGGAAGATATGGGGAGAAAATAAAAACATATAAGTAACATAATCAAAGTTAATCAAAGTTAACTTTAGGATGAAGTTCCTCGAGGAGGGGAGTATGTAATGCCTTGTACTTTCAATTTAAGTAATAAATAATGAATAAATAGTCTTAAAATAATAAATTAAAGTAAAAAGAATAATAACAAATAAATAAATATAGAGATGATAAAATAACTAAGAAATTATAATAAAATATAAAGATAAAAAAAAATTACTAAAAAGGGAACAAAGAAAAGATAAATTAAGAAAAGGTGAAAAATGCATGATGACAAGTGGTACTTATGCATGGAGTTTCTTTACATGGATGGACAAAAGGAATTCTATATAATGAAGGTGGAGAAATAAGTGTGAAATCTTTTGCTTGGGAAATTTGATGGAAAGGCTTGGAAACTAGCATATGTAGTTAATTGAGGTCTTGGGGGCTCTCAGTTGTCTTGACGAAGGGGTTGGTTGGGTGGAGAGTCATCCCCCACACTCGATTGTGGCATGTTAGGTCAAATATTGGAGTGCAACGGTTCAAGATTCACAATGTTGTAAGTAAATTAATTTATGAAACCCCCATACAAGATTCTCACCGCTCACTTCTCACGTGGATTATACAATTAATAATCAAACTATCTTTATTTTTATTAGTTAATGGTTACAAAATTGTTCTATTTATTTATGCATTTAGATTTATTGAAATTTGAGCCATTACATAATCCATAAATATGTCATCTCATACTGTTGGACTATGAAATCCCTCCTCATTCTTCAATAGGAAGAGCCCACAAACTCTAGTTTTGTATCTTACATTCAAAAGCCTAATATCTTGCATAAAGTCTTTGACATGGTCTTTGACTAAAATAGATTCATCCAAGTTATACTTTGGCAGATACCTCTCGACATTTTTAGGAAAATCATGTATTGTAGGGGGTGACTCCAATGCATCAAGTGCCAACAATGCCTCCTTGTTATTGTTTCTAGTGAAGAGTTGGGTGGATGAATCTAGTTAATAAGTAGATGTATACCTTGAATAAATTGACAGATAGCCTCGATAAAATATTAAATTTGTGCATTGAAACATGATTGAGATAAAGGTACTCTATCGCCTTGTATATGCATTGGTATTTCATGAATTGTAATGGGAATACTAAAATTTCAAGCATAACTTTGAGTTAATCTTCAGAAGGTATCAGTTCTTTGGTTATGGGAGGAAAATTAGATTGTTTCTCATGAATTTCAAAAGAACAATTAACTTATTCAAATACTTCAATTATGGGGGGGGATTCAAAATATTATTTGGGAATTTCATTAGCTGGGATTTCAAAAGAAAATTTGACTCTTTGTTCAAATTTTACATCATTACGAACTTCAAAATCTTGGTCACTAAGGGGAAAGTCATAAATGTTTTCCTCTGGTTGGTTGTTATATTCTAAACCACTGTCATCTCAAAATCTTAGTTATATTCATATTCATTTCCATCTATATAAGGTTGTGGCCCTCCTTTTATTTCCAACTTATTGATGTTGGATTTTAACCTGTCGACAATTCACATAAGGGATAAAATCCTCAAAACATGATTCTCACCCTTTATTGGTAGAACTTTTAATTTGTGGCACTACTTGTTGGATTCCTTTTAGGGGTTCTTAATTTTTATGTAGTTTTATGCTTTAAATTATAGGAAATAAGGTGCAAAAAATAAATACTAGTACTATGAGCAAGTTAAAAGAAAACAAGAACTAAAAACACAATATTGGATAAATCTCAAAGCTTGAATTGTCAATAACCTTCATTCCATATAATATCAAAGACAAATTAGATATGCAAGATACCAATACACATTTTAATTATATTCCTAATCAATAATTAAGTTAGCAACAATTATAAAGATGGGGTATAAGCAATGAAATAGTTCAATAACAAACACTTACAATAAAACCAAAGGACTTGTACATGAAATGAAGATATAATGTATTCATAGATAATAAATTCAACTTTATTAAATCAAATTCTAACAATCATGCCTCGGTCCCTATTACAAGATAACTTTGTTACAAAAATTGATTACCCTTTCTCTAAGCCAAGTTCATACATATATACAATATTGGAACCACAAAGTTGAAGTGATTCGACATCCTTGACTATTCTTCTTATTTGATTAGTAAAATATTTAATTATTTTCATCCGTTTGTTCTTTTATGTAGTCTTAACATTTATTAAATATCTTTTCTAACTCGAAATGACTAGGGACATGATGATGTTCAAAGGGTTGCAAATTATACATAATCCATGTCGAAGTTTCCTACACCCTTTATTTATCTTAGAGATAATTACATAAAGAAATCATTGCTCTCTGAATGGTGCCTCAATGTAAGTCTTTACAACAACTTTGTTTATGCATACAAACTACTCTACAAAATATCTCCCTTCTCTTTGTGAACTATTTAATGAGGAAATCAAAGCACGAGGCATGAATGTGTTCCCTGTTATAAAGGTGGGAAACTTGCATTCTTTTGACACCCATTGTGTCATCAAACTATCTAATATAATATTTGAGTATCTCCCCAACATATTCTACTATTTCCTTGGCATTGTCTTTTGGTAGTTAATGCCAGTGCCCATCCAATTGATCCTTTTAATTGGTGGTCTAGGCAAACTAAGTGGGGTTGTTGTAAATTCTTGTGACCACAAGATCAAAGTATCCATGCACTTTGCACCTTTTTGCATGGTTGATCCATTCCCCAAGTCGAGGTGCTAGAGTTGATGCTTCATTGGAGATTTCATTCATTTAGAACATAGCTTTGTAGAATTCCAAATGTGTCAAAGAAATTCCTTTGTGGATTTCTAAAGCGTACTAAATGAAATCACTTGTATCATATATGGTTGTTTTGTAAGATTCAATTTGATTTTTCAGCTGCTAAATCTCTTCTTTATTGGCATGCATCTCTATTTCCATTTTTAAGACTTGATATTCATTTGATTGGGTGGTTGCGACAACTAAGGTGGCAGTTGCCACATGATCCTTATTTCCTACATTTTTCATCATGGTCTTGGAGGTCTCGATTATAAATTGATTGGTGCTAGCCTTTATCTTATTACGTGAAGAACTGACCACATGGTTCTTATCTTTATTTAGGGTGAATAGCTATAAGTAAGTTACTTCATCATTACATTCAAAAGGATGTATCCCTTCAAGATATTCCTAAAAGCTAGAATTGTATTGATCGAGGGTGAATAATCCTTTTATTGCAACTGACCCCGTGACAATGCCTATTGTGATGGTTTCCTTAATGCCACACATTAGTTCTTGTTGATCCTTGGTCGGTGAAGCATAATTTATGGGGCATTTGATTGTTTCTTTCTTGACTCTAAAAGGTCAATAACTATGTCTTCATGGTGTTCAAACTCAGCTTTTTCATGGACTTGGGTGTCCTCAACCTGTTTCAATGGCATGTTTTATTTGCTTGAGTGAGAGGTGGAAGCTTTATTTTTATTAGTACACATGGCCTCCACTAGAGTAGTGTTTGAAGGCACTTTCTTTGCTTGCTTCAATTTTGATGCTTTCTTTTTATCAAGAGTTTCATCATAACTTAGTTTTATACTCTTCTTCCAATTATTATTTTCCAGAGTAAGGCCATCCTATAATGACCACAACTCTATAATTTTTTACCACCTTGTGTAGATCATGCATCTTGAAGCACTCCTATCTGAGTCTATATCTATCTATATGGTTTGCTTCCATATGTGAAAATATGATGTGGTAGGTTAGGCAACAATTTTTCTTCTTTTCTACCAAAGCTTCATTAGACCTGATTATGATGATTTGATATACAATCTACCTCAATTCTAATTTCATTAGCACATGCTTGGTTAAAATGTGAGGATCTTTGGTGGCACCACATATCTCGGTGCAACTAGTATCTCTATCCATATACTAGTTCCCCACTGTCTCCAAAACTTTCAAAGATTCTTAAGAGAACAAAGGGCATTTTCTATTGAGAAGCAGCTCATATAAGGGAGATAAGGTTTCACCACATACATTTTCCATAGTAAGAGGTGTATTTACTCCTCCATATATCTTTGCAATACACATAAATTGGAGGATGTCCATTGGTCCAATTTCAACCCATTTCAGGGAACATATTCATTTTGCATATTATGTCTAAAAGGTAGGAGGACATATAAAATTTTGGCTTGGTACTTTTTGGTGTTTATTGTACTCTTCTTGTGGCTTCATTTAGGGTGTGAGAGAATGGTTTGCTTATTTGACCACTATGCATTCATTAAGAATTTGAAATAGAAATGGGATCTAACCTTCCTGTATTTAGGATTAATCCTTTCCTCCATATAATCTACTCACAAGGACCACAACATCCCAACACAAACCTTTCAAATTATTAATAGGATAAGCTTTCATATTTCTCATCCTGAATGTTCTTCCCTTATCCCACCATCCTTTTATAATGTCATGATAGTTGTGTGTATCTACGAACTATTTAACCCAATTGTTGGTTAAATACTCCTTGACCCTTAGGAACATCTAATATACATCTATGATACTAACATCATGGGATGTGATGCACTTACCACTTGCAAACACTTTTTTATCTCATCTTTATATTTGCTCTTTTAAGTATCCATTGAATAACATAGGAACAACACAAGGCTTCCACTCTTGTTGTTAGATTATCCAACTGAGATATTTTGATATTTTAATTCAAAGTAGTGTCTTTAATGTCTTGAACATTTGTATATGAGAAAGGTGATTTCCCTATAGCATCCTTGTACATCCGAAAAATTTATCCATAAACTATATCATGAGGTAAATTGTTATGGTATGAAGTATCTGTATATACTACCATGGTAACATCCTTCAATTTTGACTCAGTTCTTGAAATTGCTCCTTTAGACCTAAATTTTCTTGTTTCCATTGAGAATAATCTAACATTATTCATTTTGGAACAACAATTGTTTAATATTTAAGAATGAATTCACAAATCAAATGAGGCTATGCATGGAAATTTGGGCTTGATACTGAGTAAAGAATGGGACTAGAGAAACAACCATTTGAAATTTTGTTAGACTTAGAAGATAAAACAAAATACATGTCTCTAAGTTGATACCATCTTTAGAAGCTTAGGTTAATGCTCAATGTGAATACTTTGCATGGATTGAGGCCATTAATCAATCAAGGAGAAAATCTTTTGAAAAGGTTAAGGGAAGGGAGAGACCTAAGATAACAACGATTCAAAGTCTAAAACACTTCATATCATTTGAAGGATAACTTGAGTCAAACTTATGAATTGCGGGACACCTTCAAACATTTAGCTACTACGACCTGGAAGGAAAGGTTCAACATCACTTCACAATGGTGATTTGGATTTCTATTATCACACAAGAACAAAGGTTGGAAATAAAGAAAGATGAGATAACAAGTATTATGGGAGAGAGAAAATTGTCGAAAATGCCCCATCAATCTCTGGGTTATGCAACCAATGCTCTTATGATAGAAACTAGAGTCGAATAAAACATACAAATCCTTTCTCATAATGCAGGCAAAGAAATATGAAACTGACAAATGGCCAAAAAAAACTACCACATAGTAAAAACAACCGATCCGCCATTATACGCACCAACAACAGACCGAAATAAAGATCGATATTGAAACCCCGGCATTAGAGACCGAGTTGGAGATGGAGATTTAACCCCAGTAACTAAGGAAGCAAAAGTAGGGAGCACATGAGCTTGTATGGGATGTGAGCCAACCTCACATATAATGAAGATGAATCTACGACAATCATCCCTGGTTTAAAGGTGGAGTCTATGAATTGACAAAGCTCCATCCCCATTTCACCTCTATACAAGCTGGAAATTCCTACATAACCACCAACATCTGAGCTAGCTTGGCCAACACCCCTTCCATTTTTAGTTGTTTACCATGGACAATTTTAGCATTTGAATGAGGGTTTATAGTTGAATGTATATATCCTTGAATTCGCCTAGCACCTTAAACCCAAGCGTCCAAGTTATCTTTTCATACCTTGAAATTAATTTAGAGTGTGTTGGGAAAGTTGAAATATCAGGCTCTTTTGCATTCAAAACTTACTCCTTTACAAAGTAATCGATGTCTCAACGACCAAGTTATTGGGGAAGCAAACTATTTTAATCCTTGAGACATCAGGTCACATCTGCAAACTTTAAACTATGATGAAGGGAGGTGCCCCCCATTAAATCTTGTCAGGCATTAGGCCCTTGGGTTTTGTCAAACTTTAATAAGTCTTAAAAATATGAATTTCAATAAGGTATATCAATTGATCATGCTACTTAATCTATCGACTCGATTCTTGTGAAGAAAAACCATACTGATGTGAAATTATCCACTCGTGAGCAAAGTTATACATACAATTATGTGAATAAAAATATCTAACTACTTTTAATTAAGCAAAACATAAGCTTAGATAGCTTTACATCAAGAGAATTTGATCTGCAACAAGTGAAAACTAAAAATATGGAACAATATTTGCAAGATCACTAGTCGAGATCTATGTTTCTAATGTTGACTCATTTTGTGGTTTTAGCAAATCAACATTACAACATCATGAATTCCCTAATGGGCTAGAATATTAATTGATAGAACATTCTTTAACAACTATTGGATGATGGAGTGGGTGCCATACCAAATGGGTTTGACCTAACTGTATGCTTTGTCCGAAGCCAATATTTGTCCAAGTGTAACCACACTTTGTCACCAACTTGGAAATGGTGTGGTACATGATGTCGATCCATGAATTGCTACTTTTTTTTGCTTGAGTTTCTGAAGAATCTAGACGACTCTGGCTTGGAGAGATTGCAAGTGTTAAACTAAAGTTTGTGCCTTATCTTGCTCTTTTTGAAGATGTGATATAACTAGAAAAGGAAAAGACAAGGGCAACTCATAGGGAGCAAAAGGTTGAAAACCAAGACAAATATCAAATGGATAATGACTTGTGGAGGAGTCAATTGCTCGATTATATGCATGCTTAATGTCAGTATGACTCAAGTCCCACCTGATTAGAGAAGTGTGATGATAAATTGAAATACTTTGGACTAGGGTACAATTAGCCACTCTAGTTTGACCATCAGTCTATGGATAAAAGGCAGTAGAAAAATCAAGAGACGTTCCTAATATTTTCCAAACGGAAAGCCAAAAATGAACAAAAAATGTGAGTCATGATCGAACACAATGCTAGTGGGGAGACCAAAGGATTTTCAAACAAAGTCAAACAATAGTTGGGTTAAGTTGCTAGTAGAATTGGTTTTGCAACAAGGAATACTATTAGACATTTTACTAAATCTGTCAATAACCACAAAAATGAAATCATGGTAGTGAACAATGATGGGAAAGCCACTAACAAGATCCATGGAAATGCTCTCCCAAGTATGGGTGGGAATGGGTAAAGGACAACTCAAACCAACCTTTCTATTAGCTGGTTTGGATAAAAACAAATTGCATAATGCCTCAAAAATTGAAGAACACCATGCTACATGTGAGGCTATCAGAAGAAGCATTGTAGATGATGAAGAGTCTTTGGATTGTCAAAGTCACCACCATAGAGGGTAGAATGTGCCTCTTTGATAAGAGAGGAGTGGTGATTACAGGGTACACACAACTTGTCAAACTTGTACAATAATCCTTATTTGATGTGAAATTTTTGCAAAGGAACTAAGCTAGAAGATGATGGATGTTGGAGACTTTTATAAATTTTCCCAAAATCTGAATTTGTTAGATATTGTGAAGCCCAAGTCTAAAATTCCAAATATGAAGTGATGACAACAGTTAACACATGAATTGAAGGAGATAGACTCAAACAATTTGCCACCATATTTGTGTTTCTCTTTTTGTACTTGATAAGCAAATGAAATTGTTGCAAATAGGATGCTCATTTCATTTTCCTAGCTTCTTCAATTTTGTTTTGGGAGTGAAGAACCTACAAAGGTAAATGATCAGTATGCACAACTATTTCCTTACCCATGAGATAGTGTCTCCAGTATTTGATAGTTTGAACTAATGCATACAAATATTTATCATAAGTGGAGTAGTTTATTTTGGCTTCATAATTTTTTTATGAATTATAAGCCATAGGATGGCCGCTTTTCATCATAATTGCTCCAAGTTCAAATTGTGAAGCATTAGTCTCAATTTCAAAAGATTGTGAGAGATTGGTCAAGACAACTACATGTGTAGTACACAAATTTTATTTCAAGGTATAGAAATCATGAGAATGGTCCTATGTCCACTGAAAAGCAACATTTTAATTTGTCAATTGATGTAAAGGCAAGGCAATTTCTGAAAAATCAGGGATGAATTTATAGTAGAAGTTTGCAAGACCAAGAGAACTCCTTAACCTTGTGAGAGTGGAAGTATTAGGCCAATGTGCGAGAGCTTTAACCTTAGTAAGATATAGTTTAATTCCACGTGCATTAATGATAAAACCAAGATAAGAGGTCAAAGTTTGAGTGAAACAACACTTGAAGAGATTAACATAGGGTTGATTTTTTGGAAGTAGGAAAAGAACCTATTACAAGTGTTGGAGATGTGTCTTCCAAGTTTTGAAGAAAACAAGAATATCAACTAAGTGTATGATAAAAAAATTGATCAAGACAATATCTAACATTATTATTCATTAATCTCATAAATTTATCCAAGGCAATATTTGAAAACACCATCCATTAATCTATGATACCAATGATGTGGAATTATCCACTCATGAGCAAATTTCTAAAAAAAATTGTGTGAATAAATTTTTTTGACTTCTTTTCATTAAACAAAGCACAAGATTATATAGATTTACACCAAAAGAACTACCTCAAAACTAAGAGAGAAATGATCAACAAGATTCTAAGAAATATTAGCTAAAGATAATAATATAACTAGTTGGAGAGAATATCTCAACTATCTGTGAGAATAGGAAACCAAGAGGCATCACCACAATAAACCTCAATAATAATATCATATGTGCACATGCAACACAAATATACTAAGTACTAAGAATCCAATCATGTGTTGAGAACCCCTATCACATACATATCAAAGGGATTTGAAGGCTTGCGCATTGGGCCTAATGTAATATCCTTCAAAATATTAATGCCAAAAGGTTCAACAAGGAAAGACCAATGTAATATCCTTCAAAAGATTAATTCTAAAAGGTTCAACAAGGAAAGCCCAATGTAATATTCTTAATAACTTCACACTAAGAGAAAAAGGCTATTGAGTGGGGCATTGGTTGATCAATGGGTTGCTTCGGTTCATATGGTGACCACCTCTTAGTAAAATACTATGATCTTAGCTTTTGAAGATAACATTTTGATCTAACCTTCAAAGGAAACACTTTGATTTAACCTTCAAATAACATGCTTCGATCCAACCTTCGAAGTAAACACTCTAATTTATCTCGAAGGAAACACTTTGATGTATCTCTTACCTTGAACTTGGCCTATGATAAAATCTCACCCTACATTGACATCGAGGTTCATTGGATGCAGGATGAATGCTTCAAAGAAAATAGGTCGATGGTTCTGATGATAAATACATCAATTCATAAATGATGTTTTGATGGTCTTCTTACAAAAGGTGAAAGGGATTTAAGTAAAAAAAAATCCAATACAATCATAACTTGACAAAGGCTATTCAAATGACTAATAGTGTGGCTGAGGTAAAGCATTGAAATGTCAACTCGTTTCTCCCATTTTGTCTCACTTATTAAACTAAAGGGGAAAAGGAAGAAACAAAGATGGAATGAGGGAAGTGGTCTATTGAACAAAGGCAATCGTGTAGAAAGACTAAGGGGAATTCCAAATGCTTCCTGCTTAATATAAATGATTAATAAAATTTTGAAGGGGACTAAGATATTCGTATGGGCTTGTTGAGGGCTCAACACAAGGGTTTCCAATAATAGGCATTGATGATATTACATTTGCTTGACTAAGATGTGGGTAATGATAGAGTCTCCAAATTCTATTGATTCATTAGATATTTTACGGGGACCAATGGGACTTGGATATATTGGAGTAAGTAGGGCTTTACAATTGAAATGATGACATATGGGTAACAAACAAAATTGAAGGGCTACAATTGATTAAAAAGGACAATTTACTACTTAATGGAATATTAGGAGCACTCACCCCCTCGATCCCCCACCAAGGGACAAATTTCAACTTATGATAGTGGTCCCAGGATCTGGAGAGCTTGAAGAGAGATTTCAAGTAGGAATAAAATCTCTATGGGGACCATAATGATCAAGCTCTTGAAAAGTCATGTTCTCAAGGCTCTAATACCAATTGATATGGGCACAAATATAGCAATAGAAAAGACTCATATGGAAGAGAAATAACAAAGACAAATATGCAAGTAGACAAGAATTGTTGGAACTATACACATTTTGTACACTAATTTGTATTGCTATATAAAAAGTACAAAATTGCGGAGATAATGAACAAAGTTGACCAAGTCTATACTACAATATAATAAAATGGGCAAGTGATCAATTTATACAATGCCACCCAAAAGAGATAAGTATAAACTATAATTGTACCAAAGTAAAAAATATAAAATAACAAATATAAGACACATCCACACACGTTTGAATATACTATAGATCACTAATTGGGGTAGATTGTGATTGGGTTGGGTTAGGGTTATCCATAAAGGGAAATCTTTTGATCATGTAGTTGAGTCTTTGGCATCTAAACTTTGATCACATGGTTTGGGATTTCACATCTAAACCATGTGTTAAACACATTGATATACCTCATAAATTACCTAAACATATTGTCACCATCGTGAATGCACACAAAATACTTCAAGTCTTTTGATATATTGACTTTGAGACAAACCCTCTCCCAAGGGTAGGAATTAAAGAACTACTTTGGATTAAGATGGATAAAACTACCCAAGGGTTTGGAGATATGACAATGGAAAGAATGGCATGGGTAGTATGAGAAACTATACCCAAACAAGACATAATACTAGTTGAGTGTAATGCTTGGCATAAAATTCATTAACCAATGGAAAAAAAATGCCTAATGTATTATCATAAAAGTAGAGGCCATCGAAGGTAATTTCCTTACATGTGTATTCTTTAATAACAAAAATTGAAGAAAACCTTTAATTGGGATTTTGGTTTTATTCCAATGCCACTAATGAGGCTTTGACACCTCCTTCATTTGTGATTTAATTAGGCCCTTTAGAGTCACGCAACTCATGAAATACCCCAACAATGCCCATTGTTGATATTCATGACATATGCCCTTATAATATTCAAAAACATAAATATCGACAAATTTCATCACAATGAGCCTCACTAACTCATGGTAAATCTTGGGGAAGGATTTCCTTAGTCTCTTTAGATGTGCCATTATTCCCTTACTCACTAGTTAGAGAATTACTAGAGATAAGATTATCTCGATTTGAGTTCCTAGTGAGCCATTATGTGCTCTTATATACATTGTGGTGGGAATCTCAACCTATAATGGTTAGCATGAGCATGTGCCTCAGAAACACAAGTAGATGTGGGGAAAAGACCATTACATGAATATGGAGACACACATATTCCACCTAAACAGGTCCACATGAATGGGTACACCACTCGATTGAAAAACCTTCATCCCATGTAGACAAAACCATTGAGGTGTTATGACATATCCAAGGGCCTCGAGAAACATTGCCAACATAATGTGATTCTTCTTAAATGAAAATATAAAATCCTTTTGTTAGGGTACAAGTAGTTGTATAGAGCAAACCCTATTTTTCCCAAACTCCTTTCTTGATAGTGGAATCCAGTGGAAATTGAATGACAAAACATCCAAGTGGTGTGTAATGTTTGATTTTATTAGATACATCAACATATTCATCCAAAGATATGTCCAAAGGGATTCTATTACATCGTGAAAGATCCCCACGATAAACTTTCTCAACGCTTTTGGGCAAAACAATGGTTGCAATCACTTCCTCTTTGAATAACAAAATCTTTACTCAAGTTAAAAAACTCAACGTTAGCTTGAGGGACAACAACCATTTTAGGGTTCCCTCTAGCCTTGTGACAAGCATGATCAACCATTCAAAGCCATCGCAACACATTTGGACTATCAAAGTAGAGAATTAAGTCAATGATGACACATAATGAAGGCAAGGAGTTCCAAAACATCAATACCCTAATATAATGCATCCAAAAACATAACCTTACTTTGTTATGTAGTATGTTTAACCTCATGACAATAACAACAATGATAGAATCACTCAAAATAAATTTAAAATATAGCATATATGATTTTGAGAATACTATCTAATTACTATATGCATAAGTGAACTTTAATAAAATTGTTCATTTTCATGACTTAGTTGCAAGTTCTATGATGTTATTTTCTATCCATTCTTTTATGGCACACAAATATATATATATATATCAATTCAATTCAATTGTCTTATATTTTTAATTGATTATTTGTTTAAATTCTAGAAAAGTATTATTATCAAGATTTTATGTATCAATAAAGCTAATTTGTTTTTTTTTTCCAAGGGAAAAAATGCAATTTCTATTCATAGCAAAAATTATAATTACATTCTTTAGGTGCTTTTAGCACTTGCAAATATGCCTTAGGCAGATTCATCAACATCCATTAAGACTAAAAAAGGAACTACCATTTGAAAGTAGAAGCCTCTAACTACTTGAAGTTCCTGTACTTGGATAGTGATCTGTTTAGTTTCATGGACCATATACAAACCCAAAAACAAGGATCCTAAGTTTTCCTAACAACAAGTAACAACTATGCATTATTTAACTATAAAGATGACATCAAAACACATATTGTGTGGAGAAAGTGAGTACTCCATCCAATGACTCCTTTGTTAGCATGATTCCAATGTCAACGTGTTGAGCTTCCTTTAAGAGTCCATCAACCATGGTATTCAATTCCATATATACATTAGCATATAAAACATGTTGGATAATTCATGAGATCAAATTCAAATGGTCAGACAATGGTGTTATTGTAGCATTTTGAACTTGATTGACCACTTTCATCCAATTAATAACAAACAACGAGTCATTAAAGACTTGTAGTCTTTCAATTTCTTTTTCACCGAGCAACTTTAAAAGACACCTCAATGGCAATAGTTCAACCTTGTTATTTGTACTTGTGCCCAAGACTGTCTTGAATTTAATAAAGTGATTTTCTAAGATAAACATGACCCCTCCAACATTGCAAAAATCACGTGGGCCTTGTTTTTCTCCCTTGAAAGAATCCCCACGGACATGACTTGCATATTAATAAACCCCCAACTTGTCTTGAAACTCTTTCCTTCAACTCCACTTTGCATCTTTAAAA
Source organism: Picea engelmannii (assembly GCA_009831015.1). Lineage (NCBI taxonomy): Eukaryota > Viridiplantae > Streptophyta > Pinopsida > Pinales > Pinaceae > Picea > Picea engelmannii. Next base: position 699,104 of record ML777397.1, on the reverse strand, counting down.
CATTTCCAAGATCTATGAGTGAACTTGAAGTTGATTTTTGATTATCATTGAATAAACTATCATTATGATCAAAGCCATATTCCCCATAAGACCAAACAAGGTAAAACTATATATGTCTTAAGTTCATTTTTCATAAACCAACTTCTTAGACACTATTCTATAGATGTATCATTCCAAACATTTGGCACACCAATTAAATTCTATACATCCTTCCAAATTTCTTATGCACATGAACACTAGATAATTGCATGTTCAATATTCTCTTCGTCCTCTGTGCGTAAGTAGCATAAACTTGGACCATTTTTACCCTTTTTTGCAGCAGGTCCCATGTCAACACCATGTTTATAAGACCATAGTAAAATCCTAGTTTTCTTCAATGCTTTGATTCTCCAAATATATTTTCATCGACAAACCTCTCCTTATACTTCATGATTATATCTCATGTCCTTGTAGCCAATTTTTGTAGAATACTCCCCACAAGCCTTATATTGAGCTCATGTCAGTGTGTTTGAACTTTGAATCTTCAATTAATCTTATATGGCATTTCCTCAGTTCTTCCACCAAAGCATTCCATCTAACCTCCTTTCCCCCATCCAGACCCAATGACTAGGCTATAGACTAGATTGTGGTTGAATCAATGTCGTTAACCTAATTCAAATAGAACATTCTTTGATCATGAAGTTGTAGTAAACCCTGCAATAGTAAAATCACTACATTCCCACACCCCAAAATAGAATCAACTCCTAGTCTTACCTGAGCTCCATTGCCAAACTTATAGACCAAGTTGTTTCCTATAATGGGGAAAGCCAATATTAAGGATTTCCACTCATTTAACACATTCTTTATGGTCTTCCTTCGTTTTTTATCCAATCCAATATTTTTCTTAGTCTAACATACTTTTTCTCTATCACTTTGTTCCAAACACTATTTTTAGTCAACAAGTTCGATAGACTATTAGTTAAGGATTTACTGAACAAATTTATATGCTATATACCCCAACCTCCCATGTCCTTTGGCTTTGTCGTACTTAATCATTTAACCAAAAGTATTCCTTGATTGTGTTTTTTACCTCCCCATAAAAAATGAAATAGACTTTCATAAATCTTTCAAGTACACCTTTTGGAATAAAAGCAAGTGTATGCCAATGCATAAGGATTGCTTCTAAGATAACCTTTACCAAGGTTAACCTTCCATCACTTAATAGCCATTTGTTACACCAACGAGAAATTATACCTTTTTATAATTTCAATCAACCAACCCCAATGCCCTTTGCCATAACTACAGGGCTAAAGGATAAAGCCTAGGTAGTTGAATTCTCCTACATGGTAAAAGTTTTGAAGGGGAACAAAGCAACCAAACTTTGTTCCACTTCCACCCTCAATTCATTGAAGCAAAAAGTAGATTTTTGTGCATTCACCTCCATTCCAATGGCCATGAAAAAAATCTTAATAATTTCTTAAAAAATACTGGTTTCCCTTTTTACACCATTTAAAAATAACAAGATTTCATCCACACGCAAAGGACGTGTTAACAAAACAAAACATATTCTTATACATTGGATGCTTCCCTTCCTTTTTTCTTCCATGACATCCTTGCTCAAACCCTCTGCTACCAAGAACAAAAGCAAAGGTGATAGTAGATATCATTATGTTGAGCTTCTAGATGGCTTGAAAAAGTATATGTTTACCAATTAATCATGAAATAAAAATTCACTAATGTGATGATTCTTGTAATCCAATTCACCATCGAGAGGCTAAACCTTGCATGTATCAATAATATCCTCAAGTACAACTAGTTTGTTTTGTCATAGGCCTTTAATAGATCCAACTTTATGATCATAACTCACTTCTTTTTTGTTTTGATGAAGTGTCATCCCTCTTATGTTGTACCAATGGACTCATGAATTTGCCTACCTTCCAGAAACCCACACTGTTCGAATGAAATTACTCCTGAAAGCACACTTTTGACTCTCACTGCTATAACCTTTTGCTATTATTTTATAGATACAACTGCCAATGGAAATACAACTAAATATTCAAAAGGGTATGGCTTTTCTTTTTTTGAAATAAGAGAAATGCAAATTGCATTAAAGCTCCCAAAAATTATGCTCAATCCCTTAACTTCTTCAACTATGCTTAATAAATCCTCTTCCACCAACTCATAGAAATCAAGAAATAACTCAATGGTCCACCCATTAGGGATTGGACTCTTATCTTTCTTTAAAGAAGATATTATTTTCCTTAGCTCCTCTTTTGAGACCTCCTCTAAAAGATTCTCATTATGTTCCTTAATGATAAAATTGGGAAAGTAAGACAACATTTTGACAATTTTTGCATGCTTAGAGTCGTGATAAATGTTTCGAAAATGTCTAACTCCTCTTCCTACTATATTTCCATGACTTTTGACCTAATACCCTGATCCGGATTTTATGAGCAGAACGAAATGACTACAAATTATTAACAGATGCTTAACACAGAATAACAAAGATACAGTAAAACTGCTTTTCTATTAAAAAAGGAAATAGGTTGAAACTGTAAAATGCAGCGGAACTTGCTAGAATGGTGGTGACTTATCTATGAGAAGAGATGTGACGACTGCGCTCATTCGTAAGAAGATGGTTACAACGAGGCTTTGAAGGCCTTTTACAATAAACAAGAATGTCAAAAACCCTAGACATCCAAAAACCTAACCCTAGGAGATGAAGTGCCAAAAGTCGAGTGGGCCCCGTTTGGGTAAGTTAGTACATCAACTTCCCGGGGTTGTAACTTTTGCATACGATCTCCGTTTTAGGTGCACGATAGCCCGTTGGAAAGGTCTAATCGAGAAGAACAATTTTTGACTGGCCCATGTCAGTGCCTCTTTATTTTATTTGGGCCCCAAATCCCCAAAAAATGTTGTTTAGGGCCTCAAAACAACCCCAGAAGTTTGGAACCCGAAAAACTGTTGAAAAACTACCAAGGTGGAAAACTGTTTTTCGAGCCAGTGGAATAGGTGGGTGGCCACCGATATCCACCTGGATCAATCCTCTCTCCTTAGGAAGCAATGGTATCCATTGCGTTGAGTTCCCCCATCAGATGAGGAAATTTCTGCTGAATTTGGCCTCGGGTGAGCCACTTGCCTTGGTGCAGGAGCTACCCTGCTTTGACAACTCGATAAAGCTGGATCCTTTGCTATCAAGTGCCCTTGATCTGTGTGTCCACAATCTGATCACTGGATGCCTATTGTATGCAGTCGGGGTTGAGCTCTATTGGTGTCAGTTGTTCTGCTACTTCTGAGGTGTCCAATAATGGTGGGAAATAAGGCCGAAGGAGATCCACGTTGAACACTAGGTTCAGGCCAAGGAAAGGAGGAATGTTGAGCTCAAAAGAATTATCCCCCACAAACTTGGTGATGATGTACGACCCATAACGGAGTGGGTGAAGCTTCTAATGGAGTCCTGTAAGGTGTTCTTTTTGCAAGTGCAACCAAACTTTGTCGCCCACCTGAAACTTATGTGGCACTCGATGTTGATCATGGCGTTGTTTGTACTTGTCATTGGATTTCTGTAGGATATCTTGAACCTGTTGGCAGATGTCCTGGATCTGCTCAATGAACTGGGTGGCTTTGTCAGGTTCAGTTAGAGCAAGAGAGGAGTCGGTCGAGGTGACCGCAAGGGGAAGTGCAACATCTATGGGATCCAATGGTTGGAATCCCAACCCCACCTGAAAGGGGTTGTGGCCAGTTGAGCTATGCAGGGCTCGGTTGTAGATATGTTGGACATAGGGAAGACTCTCATCCCATGTGCGAGGGTGCTTGGAATTATACATGCGCGGGATATGCACAATCATTTGATTTATAACCTTGGTTTGGCCATCTATCTGGAGGTGGAAGGCGGTGGATTTGGTGAGCTTGGTGTCCAGAGGCTCGGCCAGAATGCATTGAGAAATTGACTGTCCCGATCTGAGACAATGGTTTGTGGGATTCCAAAATGTACCCAGACTCGTTCAAAGAAGAGCTTGGCAGTGGCCTCTGCTGTGATGCTCTTCTTGTAGGCAACCAGAATCGCCATCTTCGAAAAGAGATCAACAACCACAAAAACACAGTCATTTCCCCGCTTGGTGGACGTGAGGCCCGACATGTAGTCCATTGAGATGGATTCCCATGGCCTGTCAGGAGTAGGAAGAGGGGTGTACTTGCCTTGTTTCTTAGTGGCTAGGTTGGCAATAACGTAGGCAGTGCAGGACTTGATATACTTGCTGACCTCCTCTCAAAGTTTCAGCTAGTAGAAATGTTTCTGTAGCATTGCCACTGTCTTTTTGACGCCGAAGTGTCCTGCCACTCGACTGTATTGGGCTTCCTAGATCAACTTCGCGCTCACTTGATGGAACACAGATATGGCCTAAACAACACAACAACCCATCCTGAAGATGGAAATTATCGACAATTGTGTTTGAACCCAACATTTGGTAGGTGGTGGCAAAGTTTGGGTCTATTTCATAGAGTTGGGGCCATCCAGAGGTCTCATGGCCGCAAGAGTCTAGCACTGTGGTGAGTGTCGCGACTGGCGGTCTGCTGAGGCAATCAATGACACGATTGGTGCTTCTTGTTTTATACTTGATGTTGAGGTGGAATTGCTGCAAGTATGTGGACCACTTTTGATGGCGGTCATTCTGCAATTTGCCTTGTGTCTGCATTAACTGCAATGGCTTATGAGCAGTGTGGATGACTGTCTCCTTCCCAAGAATGTAATGTCTCTAATGGCGACAAGCTTGCATAATGGAGTACATTTCTTTGTCGTAAGTAGGGTACTTATAGACAACATCTGATAGTGTCTCACTATGATAGGCCATGGTGTGGCCGTGTTGAGTGAGAACGATGCCAACAACATAGTCTGAAGCATATGTCTTGATCTTAAAGGGTTGTTGCAGGTCTGGTAGTGAAAGTACCGGGGATGAGCACAAGCACTGCTTCAAATCATTGAATTCTTGTTGTTGGGACCGACCCCATGAAAATTTCGCCTTACCCCCACCCCTGGTTATTTGGTTGAGGGCCCATGCAATATGGGAGAATCCCAACACAAACCTGCGGTAGAAATTGGCAAGGCTCAAGAAGCTCTGAAGCTCAGTGAATGTGGTTGGGGCTGGTCAGTCACAGATGACTTGGATCTTGGATGGATCCACATGTACACCATGCTGATCAACGATGTAGCCCAGGTAATGGACCCTGTCCATGCTGAAGGAGCATTTTTCCAAGTTGGCATATAGATTGTGTTGCCGCAGGGTGTACATAACCTACTGAATATGCTGCAAGTGTTCTACCCAAGTCTTGTTGTAAATGAGAATGTCATCCAAATACACCATTACAAAAGTATTGGTGAATGGTCGCAGGATATCGTCCATCATCCTCATGAAAGTGGTTGGAGCATTTGTCAAACCAAAGGGCATGAAGAACCATTCAAAAAGGCATTCCTTTGACTTGAAGTCGATCTTCCATACATCTGTCTGTTCTATCGGGACCTGGTGGTAGCCAAACTTCAGATCAATCTTACTGAAGTATTTGGCCCCCGTGAGTTGATCAAGGAGATCGTCGATTTGGGAAATCAGGTACCGGTTTCTGACTGTGATTTTATTCAGAGCCCGGTAATCAATTTAGAGTCATCAAGTTCCATCTTTCTTTTGTACCATCACAATTGGGCTCCCGCAAGGCGATGAGTTGGGACGGATGTGCCCCTTGTGGAGCAGTTCTTGGATCTATCGCTTGATCTCCTCATTCTCTAACAGAGAGCGCCGATAGACTGGCCCATTGGGCAACGGTGCGCCGAGGGTCAGATCGATGGGGTGCTTGACCTGACAGTGTAGAGGTACCCCGATAGGTGAAGAGAACATATCCGAGTATTCTTCCATGACCTTATCTACTTGCTTTTCCTGTGTGGAGAGGTTGGTTGTAGAGACCCTGGATGTGGCTGTGATCTTTCGCTCATTCTGAGAGTGAATCATGAATAAGACAAACTTCCCCGTCTAAGAGATGACCTTCTTGCATTGCTTGGCATAGATCAAGGAAATAACACTAGGGTATCCTGTACAATTTCCTATTCAAAGTAATAATAACACTACGAGGCCTAGATTCATATACAACATGACGTTTCCATAAATAAGGTTGGCCCAAAAGAACATCACAAACTTCGAGAGGAGCAACATCACACAATACCTCATCTTTGAAGGGCTTGATGTCATACGACAGTCGACACTGTTGGCTGACGCAGAGATCACTCCCTTGGCAGAGCCATCCAATGGTGTAGGGTTGTGGGTGTGACGTTGTTGGTAGGGCCAACCGCTTGACGACCTCTGCTGAGATGAGGTTCTTCTGGCTACCGCTATCAACGATGAAGTGCAGCGAGGTGCCTTTTACCCACATCTCTCAATGGAAGAGGCACTCTCCTTCTTCTGGCTCGTTTGGTTCACTAGGCTAGAGCTTGGTGGTAGCAACGGTGGCACTGGGTTCTGCATCAATGATCCGTCTTCCCCTTTCTGGTTCTGACTCAGAGTCAAAATTCACATCTAATTCAGAGGCTTTCACTTCAGCCACCAACAACTTCTTTGAGCGACAATCAACAATGTTATGCCAAGGGCTCTTATGGAAGTCGCACCACTTCTCGGTATCTTTCTTTATCTTTCTGGTGTCCTTCTTTTCTTGCGGCTTGGACTGGTTGTCCCGATACTTTCCATATTTGCTCTGTCCTTTGTTTTGTGTGTTGGGGCTTTCCTTTCCTGGCTTTTGCTGCGAGGGGTTACCGGGCCCAAATTGCCGGGTCTTTTGTTTGAGCTTCTGCTCGATTTTGACGGCATATCGGTAGGCCGCACCCAAGGACGAGATGTCTAGAAATTCCATTTCGGTCTGGATGTATCTATGCAGAGCACCGTGATACTTGAGCACTAGATGTCACTCCGAATCTTTGATACCCATCTTGGTGCGCAAGGTATGGAAGATATTTGTGAACTCTGACACTGCTTGGTCTCTTTCTCGCCGCAGTGTGGTCCATTTGGTATACAATTCGTCATAACTTCCGACAGGGTAGTATTGTTCCTTAATAGCATCCCTGAAGGATTCCTAGGTGGTCGTGACTGTAAATAATGAGGGTTCCTCCATTTCCTTTTTCTCACATAAAGTTTCCCACCAATCTTTGACATGGGGATCGACTTTGAGGAGTGCAAAAGTAATATTTTCTCTATTCGAAAAGTTATGGATAGAAAAATACCCTTCTAGTAGATTCAACCACTTGTCTACAACATCTGCTTCTATTTGACCTTCAAATACAAGAACATCAAAGCTAATTTGTACCTTGAAGGGGGCGACGCCTCCGCTCGAAGAAGATGCGTCGCCTGTTGGTAGCTCCTGAAGGATTTGCGCGAAACTATCCATCATCTCGTTCCTTTGTTGCGTGAGGGCTTTCTCAAGCAACATTTTGAAAGGATATCATGTCCCGTCATATTTCTTTTCTCCTACCATGAGAGGTCGCTTGGGCGTGCAAGAGATTTTTTCCTCAAGAGAAACAAGCTCGAGACCCAATTCTTTGTACTCTGACCTCGTTGGGGACATGCATTAAGACGACAAGGAGTAGACCCCTCTGATACCACTGATCCAGATTTTATGAGCAGAACAAAATGACTACAAATTATTAACAAATGACACAGAATAACAAAGATACAATAAAACTGGTTTTCTATTCAATAAGGAAATAGGCTGAAACTGTAAAATGCAGCGGAAAACAAGCTTACTAGAATGGTGACGGCTTATCTTTGAGAAGAGATGTGATGGCTGCGCTTATTCGCAAGAAGATGGTTACAATGAGGCTTTGATGGCCTTTTACAATAAACAGGAATGTCAAAAACCCTAGACATCCAAAAACCTAACCCTAGGAGATGAAGCGCCAAAAGTCAGGTGGGCCCCATTTGGGTAAGTTAGTACATCAACTTCCCGGGGTCGTAACTTTTGCATACGATCTCCGTTTTAGGCACATGATAGCTCGTTGGAAAGGTCTAATCGAGAATAACAATTTCTGACATGCCCATGTTAATGCCTTTAATAATATTCTGGTCCTCAAATCCCAAAAAAACATCGTTTAGGGCCTCAAAACGACCTCGGAAGTTTAGAACCTGAAAAACTGCCAAGGTGGAAAACTGTTTTTCGAGCTAGTGGAATAGGTGGGTGGCCACCGATATCCACCTGGATCATACCCCTCCTCATATTTCATTTCCCATATTGTATTCAATCTTTTCTCACAGTTTGCAAAATGATGGAAGAACTTTGTATTATCATCTCCATTCTCAAGCAAGATCATCCTACTCTTTAATATCGACTCTGCTTCTTTGGAAACCAACATCCTTCTCAACTTAGTTTCCAATTCATTCAATATTAATCTTTCCTCTTCATTGAATACCTCAATTGAATGATTTATATGAAGTTCATTCATCTCCTCCTCTACTTCCTTTAATACCCTATCTCTAGATTCAAAATGCTGTACAACCCATTCAATCACTTTTATCTTATCTTTTTTTAGAGATTCTATAAAATGAACACATATTGGTGTTCCTAAATTGGAATCAAAGCCTTTCCATTCTCGTTTAATCATATTTTGGAATTCCTCCTCCTCCAACCAAATTGACTTTAATTTGAAAGGAGAAGAGGATTATCATTGTTGAGGTCTAATTGAAGATAAATGGGACTATGATCAGTTCCGCCTCCACTACCAATCCACGACATGGATCTATCCACCTTCCCTAATAGGTTCTTTGTAATTAAGAACATGTCCAACCATTTCAAAACATTGTCATTCCACAATCTACTATTACTCCAAGTTGGACTGGATTTTGGTGGTCCTGCTTTGTTATGTTCACTTTCTTTTCTAGCATCATTTTCTTATTATTTTATAGCAACCACGAAAAAACCTTTGGGCATTCAACTCCTCTTCTCATGAAAGAATGGATCAAAGCTACAGTTTAGGATATGTGAAAGGTTTTTAAGATGGATGGTGTTAAGTATGGTTGGGAGCAGAACGTTACCCTTGGGAGGGCCCCTTAGTATTACCCCTTTTCCCTGGGTGGTGACATCACGGGACTAGGGCATAGAAGCTGACCACCAAGGTGAAACAAGGCAACTAACACAATTTCCCAAACCAATGATCCATTATCCAACTTCAACCAAAGATCCTTATCCACATGTCCAACAAATTAAGAACAACACTTTGCATGAAAGAAGGACCGACATACCTCATGGTGACAATAGCTTACCATCTCCCATACTCTGATTGCTTGAATGTGATGAGCCTTGGTTGATTTGTGTTAGGAGGTAAATAAGGGGGGCTACTGCACTGCCATCTGTGGACATGCTGATCATCATCATCATCATGGTGTAGATCATGTTCTCCATTGTGGGCCTCGAGATATGATCTCCTCCAGTTACCCCTAGGCATGGGGGGTAACACACCACATAACCAAAGTTTATGAAGTCCTCGCCATTGCTTCTTCCCTTGTTAACTCTTGGCGATTTACCTTGTAAACTTGACCCTTAGTAGGATCATATGTCCACCCCTTATGTTGGGTCTTCAAAATAGTTGACTAGTTGGAATTCCTCATCCATCCCATGAAAACCCTGTATTTCAACCATGTCCTTCGTACTCATAATAACATGTTAGTAGTTTGCATGCCATATGGTCCAATTCATAGATGTGTGTAAGACCATAAACCTAATTTATATATTTGTATAGTTTTGTTTCTTTCTCTTTATATATGAAAAAGTTCATATTTCCATTCATTTCAAAAATAAATAAATTCTATAAACATGGTTAGCATTGCAAAAACAAAAGTAACTTGTAACAATGTCAACAACCACACACTCATATTTTATGCTACCAAAAAGAATATCATTATTACCCGGGTTTACAAAAATATCTTCTAAAAATAGGTATAAAAATAAAGTTTCATTATAATACACTCATTGTTTGAAATTTTTATGATTTTAGCTATTTAAAAAAAATAAACTTTTATAAACAAAAATCCCCAAAATTAAAATTATAACTTCTAATAAAAATCCTACCAAATTAAAAAAATAATTTCATTCTCAATTAAAAAAATCCAAAATCCATTTATCAAGTAACTTCCATATGAAAACTCAACCAACCACTTAATTTTTAAAATTCACAAGATCTAAATAATGTAAAAATATTCATAACTTGCAACCTTTTACGCTTAAAAAAAAGGTCACTCTCTTCCACTTCATCACCATCCATCTCAAACAATAGACTTTCAAAGGTCAAAACCAACACCGAAACCGAACCAATGCAAGCCATTCTATTCGCATCCAAACTTTTCCAACCCAAGGTGGCGCCTCGTGGGATTGGATGATGGCATATCTTTAGCAATCGCACATGTGTTTTGTTACACAAAAGCTTCCTCAATAGTTCTTCGCTATTACGGCCATCGTGCCATTCAATATGGCCAAAACTTTACTCAATTGGTTGCATATTGCCCATGAACCTTATTCCTTCAATCCAAAGCAATACGTGCACAGTCCTCCTCATTATCGATTGCAGTGCCTCGAACCCAGAGTCCCAAAACACAATTCTCAGCAGCCCAGTCCGCCATTTGGGGAAAAATTCACCAAATCAAACAGCCCACAGCCACCCTCCTCTCTGCCCAGATTTAATAACGATGAGACCCGGCAGAAAAATATTTCTGCAGAAGAAATGGAGTATTTAAACAATGGCGATGGAAATTATTTTGCAGGAAGCAGCAGGAGGGAAGCAATCCTGAAGCCATTGTTGGCATTGGGTGTTTCTTCATTGCCTTCCATTGCCACTGCCAGAGCAGAGAATGCCCCTGTGGTTTCTCTGAAAAAAACACTGCAATTGGAACCCAACAACAATAAGGACCCTGGGAGCATTACCAACAGCAGCAGCAACGACAACAACAAGGTGAATTCAAGGGTATATGATGCCACTGTTATAGGGGAGCCTGTGGCCATTGGAAAAGAGAGAGGGCGGGTCTGGACTAAGCTTCTCGGAGCTCGGGTTGTTTATCTTGGAGAAGCAGAAAATGTACCTGATCCTGATGATAAGGTACATCATGTTTGCCTTTGCCGAACCTTTCTTTTCCTTTTTATCCAAGCCAGTAAGGGCCTGATCAACCCGGGAAAGTCTAGCAAAGCGTTGGTCCTGAACTGAGCACTTTGTTGGTCCTGAGCTGGCTACTCTGTACGTCCTTTGTAGGTCGAGTTTAAAGAGAAATTTGTCAAAAAGCACTGCAAGCTTAGGATGAGCACCTCAAGGTAGTGAAACTTACAGCCCAACAAAGAGTGAACTTCCTTCATCTAGATGTCAAGTCTGAGGGTTAGTTATTCGACCAAAATTATCGATGACTTCTGCCAGCCTCATCCCTTTGAAACCCATGTCAAGTCTGAGGGTTAGCTATTCGACCAAAATTATCGATGACTTCTGCCAGCCTCATCCCTTTGAAACGCATGCCACACTAGTGTGGCAGACCATGGCAGACCAACAACAAGAATGGAACCTTGGTGGATTTCTTAACCCATCGTCGACCTCATCAGTGAATAACCCATTAGCAAAAGCATTGCATTATTTATAAGTTTATAACCTCCGCATAGAAAGTAGCACAGGTCCATCTTAACCCCAAAGCATTGCATTATTTGTAAGTTTATAACCTCCTCATAGAAAGTAGCACAGGTCCATCTTAACCCCAACTCTGTTAGGTACTGAGAGGTATCCAAGTGCTCAAGGTGCCAATCTCATTGTTTTTGCATCCACTTGGCATGGTTAAATAGTTGTTGTGGTGATGTGGGTGTGAAACATTGAAATTGACACTTCAAGTTTTTTGATAACTCTTTAGTGATAAGATGGATCTATGCTAGTTATAAACTTAATACAAGTGTCACATGGACCATCTTAACCTTGAAAGTATATTTCAAACAAACTAAAAATTAACATTATATAAACCAGTGTTACCAGAACCGAACCGGAACCGGTAAAACCGGTCGGTCTGACCGGTTCCGAGCCCAAACCAGTTCAAACCGGCCCCTTGAACCGCTTCAGACCGGTTCCGTACGGAACCGGTTTTTTTTGCCTGAACCGGCCGGTTCCGTACGAAACTGGTTTTTTTTGGCCAATGAGGCCTGCGGCTGGAAAAGTGAGGGAATTTTTAATTTTGTTTTAAAATTAGGGGTAGGGGCATGCATGGGAAGCTTCTAGAATTGTCTAGAACCCCTAATGAAGCTATAAAGCCAATCCCACCCCCTCTCTTTCACTCACACTACTCATTTGGCTTCTCTTGAGTAATTAATGGTAATGTTAAATTCTTAAAAGTGACATTCTCCTTTCTCTTTCATTTTCATCTTTTTATTTAAATTTTTAACATTACCATTAATTGTTTCAAGATGTTTGAGAGTAGTTCCAACCTCATTGGACTTCATATGGAGAAAGTAGAATTTTAGGTCCCATTCAAAATTCAACAGACTTAACGGTTTTCAGGATTTCAAGATTGGCAAGATTGCAATGTTTCCACTGGATTCTATCATGTAAGAGGGTATGAAACTGAGTCTGACATTTAATCAAGGGCACCATACCCTTTATGTACCTCGATGTTGGTGGCATTGATTGTTGAACTCTTCTGTCATGACCCTAGTAAAAATGTACACTTCACTCAAGTATAAATTCTTCTGTTGAACTCTTCTCTTTGTCATCGTGTCAAGTGACTTAGTGGTGTATCTGCACACCAACCTCTGTCTTATTTGTAGGCACTGGGCAGAGAGAAGAGTGG
>ML777397.1:675651-686248 GCA_009831015.1 Picea engelmannii | reverse complement strand
TTCGGTTTCGGTTTTTAGGATCAACCGGTTCAATGACCAATTCGGTTCTGGTAACATTGATATAAACAATGTGTTTTCTTGAGCATTACACACTACCACACAAACATGAAGTGTTAATGAATCTCTCCTATTTGAGCTGTAGAATGTGTCTCTCCATGTACATATCTTAAGAACAACACTGAAACTTTTAATATTGTATTTAAAGGTTGGATTGGCTTATTGCCCCAAGGTGATGTTAATGCATTCATTGAATTGTGGGGTATATCTTCTTTGGCATTGGTCCTCGAGCAATCAAGATTTATTTCATGGGATTTGTTTTTGAAAAATATGTCTCATATATATAAAAATATTTATAATAAGAAAACCAAAAATAGGAAGGGTATATACAAAGATCATCATAACTTTTTCCAAAGAGCTACCAAGGCAGAAATAAAAGCAGAGTACTTAGTGTGATCCAGAGATTGAGCATCTTTGATTAACAAAACTCCTTTTTCCAACAATTGATGATGAACCTCATCCTTCCATTTCCATACCGAATTGAAGGCCGATAAGGAGCTAGGCTCACAATAAAAAACAAATTTACACCGCAAATTTCATAAAACAAAAAGCACCTCTATCCTCAAAGAATACCAAAGCCCATAAAAAAAACAACACAAAAAAGCCCATAAAAAACAACACAAACGAGAGCGTGATCATCACAAAACAATGTTGTTTGCTAGTGAACCCTGCCTTGAAGAAACTCGAAGTGATGATCCTTAAACCAACTCCAACAATTCCTGGCAAATCGAGAGTCCCGGAAAATATGCTTGATTGTCTTTGGGCATTGACAAACAGGACAAAGGCCATTCAACAGACTAGTCTTGGCCAACCTTGTCTTAGAGTGAAGCCCCTAATAATTGGCAAGCCAAACAAGCACTCTCCGCGTATAAGACAACGGTATAGTCCAAGCACTGTGTAGGCACCTCACCCAACGTTCCTCCGAATCCTTAGATACCTAGCGAGTGTTAAAAGCCGAACAGAGAGGATGTCTTAAATGAAGAACTGAATACAAATGGCAGGATTCATACTATAGCAACGATCGACCAAAACGCCATCCCTAGTCTCTCTAGAAGGGCCTCGACATACCGATGTTCATCCTAAATTACTTGGGCTCTGGAATGAGGTCATGTAGCTCCCTAATCGAGAGATAGTTGGAAGAAAGTACCTTGCGCTCCTAAGAAAGAGGTTGCCACTCCTTCCAGGTGCATGCACTTGGATCCCATAGTTCATGCCGGAAAAAGATGCCCTTCTGGCTTAGTCTGCATGCTTGAAAGCGTGACATCTTTGTGATGCACACTCCTTGCTCTCTCCAACTCCAAATCGCTCGGCAAGCTAAGTCTCACCTGGTATGGCTTCCCTCCCAGTGCCATCGAACCAACTTTGCTGTAGCTCTCCAATTGGACCAGATGGTCCTAAAAATGAGTGAGCCCGAAACTTGAAAGAGGTGGGGAGTGGAAATAATGTCACAAAGATCCAAAGACCCCTGAACTCTACCAAGATGCTGTGCTGACCGGTGTTGAAAAAGAATCTGCTAAGGTGCTGAACCCTCCAAACATTGCACCACCCACTTAGTCGCCAAGGCCCAAAACACTTCCAGGAGAGGTGATATCAATCAAGCCAAGACCCCCTCTACCCTTGGGCATAGTACAAACATCCCATTTAACTAGAGGTAGGCCACTCTCACTGCCATACTTCAACCACAAATATGCTCTCAAGCTGCCGAAACTTAGTCTTGCTAGGGCACCAGAAAGAATGCAATACATGTGCGAGGCCTGAAGTGTGCGACCAACCATAGTCAACTTTCCTTGCAAAGGGGATGTCCTTATAATGAAAAATATGTAACTTACTTCGCAGCCTTTGTAGGCACCAATTCCCACATAGCTATCGGTGACAACCCATTCCCAAAGGGGATACTCATATATTTGACTATAACTCCTGGACGAATATGGTATTGGGTTGTGGGAATCCACTCGGGAGGGGAATTCAATCCAAGAATCTAGTGATCAGTTTTATGAGCATTGACCACAACCCCTAAAGCAACACAAAAGGTATCCAAGCAAGAAAGAGCCCCCTTAATAGACTTCCGATCAACACTGACAGAGAGGAGAATCATTTGCGAAACGATTATTGACCATCTCTAAGCCATCCGGGAGCAAAATACCTCTAACTTGCCTTGCAATACCTGTTGCCTCTAGCAAATAGCCCAAGGCATCTACAGTCAACACATATAAATAATGTGCTAAAGGGCACCCTTGCCAAATGGACTGATGAAGAGCAATACGCGGGTACAAGGATCTGTTAATTGAAACAAAGGGCAAAGCATTGGTGAAGAGAATATTCACCATGGCCACACACTGGGAACCAAAGCCCAAGCAAGACAACATCTCTAAGATGAAGGACCAATCAACTCTGTCATAAGCCTTGTTGAAGTCAATCTTCAACATAAAGGACTACTGACCAGTCTTCTGGGCTCACTCCGTAGCCTCCGAAGCTGAAACTGTAGAAAGCTTTTTGAATTGGAGATTTAATGTAAAACAGAAAATTTCACCTCTTTGACTAGAGGTTTCTTGGATCTTAATCCTGTGAATTTCAGCCTAAGGGCTGTTATGAAATAGAGTATAAAAGAGCTGTGGAAAATATACAATATTTCACTCTCTAACAACCCAATCTTCTAGGCAATCTAAGGAGAGAAGATACTAAACTGTCTAGATAAGTTTCAGCCCTCAAGGGCAACTGATCATACATTATTTAGGTCTGAAAATTCATTTTTACAGCTGTGATAACAGCGGTAAAACAATAGATATAGCAACATCGAAACAACCCTTAAATTTTTCAATGATGATGTCAAGTCACTCAACAAATTGTCCTTTTACTTATGTCAAATCAACAAGACATATATAGCTGTTAAAAACAATACATGAAGAACATTGATGGCTGTAAATTAAATCTGGAAATTACACAAATTTTGGACAGCTGAAAACTTCATAAATGTGCTCAAGATGAAGTTCATGTACATACCATAGCCTTTTCCCAAAGCTAGTACAAATCACTAGCTCTCCAAAACCTAGCTAGGGAAAAATATGAAAACCCTAGCTCAACCAAGGAGCTCCAACATGCAAGAATCATTCCAACACGTCCTCCAAGGCATGGCATCCTCTTCTTTTCTTCTTCTTCACCAAATATACCCTAGGATTTTATAACAAAACCCTATCTCAAACCTCCAAGGGATAAACCCTAACCCTCGACTTCAAGATGCTCCAAGATGCTCCAAGAAGACAACAAAACCCTAGTGACTCCAAGAGAGAGAGAGAGAGATTAGGTACAAATGAAGACAAAAGGAGAGAGAGAGAGAGATTAGGTACAAATGAAGACAAAAGGAGAGAGAGAGAGAGAGAGAGAGAGAGAGAGAGAGAGAGATTAGGTACAAATGAAGACAAAAGGAGAGAGAGAGAGAGAGAGAGAGAGAGACTAGTGTGCCTCTCTTCTAGGTCACATCTCTACATGAGTGAATAAGAATGAACGCACGAGTATATATGAGAATGATCATCATCTTCAAAGTCTCCTCCACAAGAGTAAATCCTAGTCACATGAGCAAGCTCCCAATGAAGACATCCTCCCTCTTCTTCATGACATCTCCTAGAGTTTCCTGATGAACCCTAGCGACTTCCTCCAAGAAGAGAAGTACAAATAAAATGATGATGATGATGAGTGAGGAGTTAGGACTCTTTCCTTCCTCTCTATATATGAGAGGTAAGGGAGGCCAACAATTCAATGTGGGCCCAAGCCCTTAAAAACAACCTACAATAAACTCATGTAGGCCTACACAAGTGAAGTGCTCCACTCCAAGGGTACACATGTGGTGCTCCAAGGTGATGTCGTACACAATACGAGCTCCAAGATGGTGTAGCTACTCTAGGTGTGTCCACACCTCTCCATCCCAAGCCCACACAGACTCCATCGCACCTCCTAAGCCATGTATTGTACTAGGTCAGTTGCCCCTGCAAGAACATTGTCGTAGCCCATGTGTCCTCCAATCAACGCCAAGCCTCCATCCAAGAATCCAAGCTACCCCATGCCATCTAGGGCCTGGTTCCCTTCTCCAAGATGCACAATGCTCCTCCTCCTAAGTAGGGTGTTCTCCAAGTGAGTGAACCTCTCCATGTAGTTACACTGAAGGGCATCCACCAAGCAAACAAGAGAACTCTAGTGCCCTAGGGAAGAATGCCAAGCAAGCACCCACTAGAGGTCAAGCAACCATTGAGTACATTGTCTCCACCGTGAAAATCCATCACAGACCATCTCCCATGCGCCAATCCATCTCGGACCATTTGGGGGCTAAACATACACCATGTACCCCAAATCTCATGAAGCACCCCAAAACATGGTGTAAACTGCTAATTTATCTGAACCTAGCACCTGACACTTAACTTGAAATAAAATCACTTTATTTATTAAATGTGTTATCGCGCAATCTGTACTTGCCCAAAGCCCAAGGCAAGTGGGACAAGATTGGCGTAACACAAGGGTAATCCTATCACTGTCACCTCAATAGGATACTCCTTTCTATTTAGGAGAAGGATAAATCCACTCCAAGGGAGACATTCCAAGACCTAGGGGGCTTGAGGAAAGGAATAAGGTAAGGCTAACCACCCCTCTCTCTAGGTCACTCAAAACAGACTTAAGCCTTGAGGGATGAAACGTAGGAGAATAAAGTGTACCTGCCCCTTACCAAGACAACAACAAACGTTATGGCAGCATCAAGTAATATAAATGTTTCAACAAGACATTAAGTTCATGGAAATAATTGCTAGCAATTATTGTATGTAGCAAATGACAAGTAGATAACAACAATAAATAAATGATAACCGCTGCAATATATCCAGAAAATGCACTTATTTAGATAATATAACAAGATATTTAAAGTCTTAAATGATAATACTTTGTCATATGCAAGTTCTAGATATGTGTCAATCAGCAAATAAATTTAACAGGTTGTCAAAGATGATTGTAAGAGTAGCAGAGCAAATTAATTTAGATCTCCTAAACCATAGTTATTACTAAACCATAACCCTAGATCTCCTAAAGTGATCAATGTTTGAGATCTAATCTCATGTTCACTTTAGATCTAATGACTGAGATTTAATCAACTCACTTAAGTTACTAATGCCAAATACTTAGGCATTTAACTTAATTAATTATACATTAATTAAAGGGTCATTCACTTAATCATTAACTCATAAAGTAAATTTCCTAAGGTTCTGAGAGGCATTACAGACAACTTCCACATGCTAGACACCAAGTCTATGCGGAAGTACCTGTCTGATGCTAAATACATCAACACTACCACTTAGCGAGGAAGGTACTTCCACCACCCGGAGGTGGGTTCTGTCTTTGCTACCATGGTTGCTCTCAAATCCACTTGATTGGCTTCTCCCTTTGACACAAAAGCTATCCCTGCCATCTCGCTTGAACCCTTCTCTGAGGACTTTTACTGACTACTTGGATCCTTGCCTGGGGCCTATTTCCCACTGCCCAGACATGCTTCCTGCTACCCAACCTTGCTACTTGCTGCCCGTACCCCTGCTCGAAGCTGCCTGCAGTCTTTTGCTGCTGCCCGGGTCTTTTTCTGGGATGCCCGAGTCCTTTCTGGGCGTTGCCCAACTATTTTTTCCCGCTGCTCAGCGTGTCTACCCGTTGCCTGGGGGCTGCTTGCCCGCTGCCAGGGAGCTTCCCAGCGGTTTCCCTTTGCCTCAATGGCTTCTTGCGGCCCCTGTTGAGTGGCTTGTCTCGCTGGCCTGCGACTGGCCTTGCCGGTCCGTCTCGTTACTCGCGCGTCCTTAGCCTGTACCTTTTCCGCTGGCTGTAACCCCTTACCAACAACTCACTTAGCGGTGCCTCCTTTCTCGTGCGTGGCGCCCCCTCTGGGAACTGCACCTTCTCCCGGTACTGCTTAGTTGCCTGTTATCGCACAAGTTGTAGGTTGGGCAAAGCCCGACCCAAACCACACTATGGCGATGACTAAGAGAACACCTACCCACTGTCACCTTAGATAGGTATTCTCGTCACTTTAGAGGTGAAGTGATCACCTCAAGGGGGGAATCCCGGGTGACCCTAGGGGAAATGAGACGAAAAGTGAGATGATGAGATGAATGCCCCTATAGGTCAAGTTGCTAAGTGGAAGATGGCTTTGATGGCATGTCTCGAAAGTGGTTTAAGGTTGCCAAGTCTTTGAGTACCCGTGGAAAGTGTTTGTACCTGCCCGAGACACAAGAAAAGCCAAATGTACGAGCTATATGTTAAGTCGACAAGCAAGTTAAGCTTGCTGTCCCTATTTGCAGCAGTCAACAAAATATATATCAACAAACAAATGATTATTAGAGCTGCTAAAAAGATGCTAAAAGTCACGTAAATGATACAAGAGCTAAGCTAGGTATAACTATAGTACAACTCAAGATTGAAAGAGCAAGACTTTAACATAAATGTAAGGCTGTTATAAGCAAGTGTTGTAGAGATATTTTACCAGCCTTATGGCTGTAGCAAACAAGATGTTACAGAAGAAAAACCAGCCACCAAAAGTTGCAAGTAATCCACCCAAAAAGTGTGCTAGGACTAGTAGATTGTAGGGGCAAAATATTGGCAACTTCTGATGGTTGAATTGTGAGTTATCCAAGAAGTGTTTGGGGTTTGCTGCAGCTCTATTGGCTGTAGCTTTATTGTTATAACAGCAGCAAGAAGTTCTTAGAGAAACAAGACACCTTGAGGGATTTAGGAGGCCTGAAGGAGCTAGAACAACTTCCAATTTAGACAATTTCAAAATCCCAAGTTTTCACATTTACCAATGCAAGATTTTATTTCTCCAATGCAATTAGATTAGTGCCTTTAGCTATTGGGTTATGGAGTCAAATAAAGAATGAGCTAGCAATGCTATCTCCTTGGGGGTGTAATCCCTTTTACTCCCCAAGGCAAGCAAGGCTAACTAGGAAGTACTAGGAGGGTGTAAGCCCTTTTACTTCTCCTAGTAAAACCTTATGCGACAATATATTCCAAGACAAAAATGATGGATATGGTGGGGTTGTATGCCCTTATACTCCCTAAGAAGTCTAGCAAATCAAACTTGTAACCAAGCAATGAAACAACAATAAGATAGATTCCTTATTGTTGATGTTACAATAGCTGCGGGAGGTATTAACCTCCATGTATAACCTTTGGCTAGCATAGAATATTTTGGAAGCAAGAGAAACCCTAAACAGATGTGTAGAAATCCTAAAAGACAAGTCAACTCAGTAAAAGAATTAATATTAAAGTATTAGATTCTAAAAGTACAAGTCGACCCAGACAAGTGACAAGAACCACTATAAATAAGAGATGATCTAGCTCATTTGTACACACTCACTTCACTCTCTCTCTCTCAAGGATGGCACAAGTTTGGAGCTACAGCTATGAAAGGTGGATATTCTGGGGTGTTTCTTGGTCTCTCTCTCTAGTGCCATCTAGCCTAAGATGTGCACCCTACCTTCTAGTATCTCTTGGTGGTGTTCTTGGTGATATTTCTTGGTGGTATTCTTGGTAAGTGCAACTGCAACTGAGTATTGTTCTTGTTCTGTGGCTTTGGGACTTTCTGTTTGGTGAGCTATCCTTGGAGAAAGATGCGCTCTCTTGGTTATCTATTGGTTCTAGTGCTGCTTCTGAAATCATTCTATCTAGAAAAGGTTATGGTGCTTGGGGGTGGCTCCGTGCCTATGGTTGGGTGACAATAGTGATATTGTTTATGGTAAAACGAGCAAATTGAATATTTTAACAGGTTATGGGCCCACACCACCTTTAGGACAATCTAACTGCTGGAAGGTAAAGTGGCAATTCTTTGTTAAGCTCATTGTGGCACTAATTGCAACTACAACTAGGGTTTCTGATTTTACAGCTGCAACAAACCCTAATCCAACTCTTTGGGCACCTTAAGTGAAGCGTTGGACCTAATTTCTGGATATTCTAGTGCGCCCTAGCCTAGCACACCCTCTGGTACCCACAACCAGTAAAAACGTCAAGTTTGAGTTTTTGGGTCAAAGTCAAAGTTTCATTGGTCAAAGTCAAAGGTTGACTTTTGGTCAAAATTGAATTTATGGTCAAAGTTGAAATTTCAGAGTTTCTATCTTGTTCTAATCATTGAACCTTTTTGATTCAGTTTCTAACCTCTTCTTGTCAAGATGGTGTCTAGTTTCAGATTAGAGGACAAGATGAACGATGCTGCAAATTTCAAAGGTATGCACTTGTATATGCTTTTCATGTTATATCATCCAACAAAAGCATGAGTATGTTTTGCAGGGAATGTACAAGAGACCTTGTCCAAGTAGTGATCTTGGATTCATTACATTCAGAGGAACAAGCAGTTGAGGCTCCAGGTTCCAGGTTTGATTGATCAAATTGTTAAGATTTGCACATATCAAGTTTGATAGTTGCTATAGTTGTGGAAACAATCTTTGAAAGGTTATATTACTGCTAGGTTTACTTGGTTGCATGTAAGTACTATTGATATAAATGCTTGTTGCACTTGTTTGCAAAATGAACCAACATCTCCTCTAGGAGATATTTCTTGTTCCTAGGCAGGTCACCTTGTTAATTCTATGATCCTTGTTACCATAGATATGTTCTTATGAAAATGTTATTGTAAATACTTTTTGCTCTTGTTGTTCTTGTTCCGGGCATGCCACATGCAATAGCTTTGAGAAGGAGCTAGAGTGATAGTTGCAAACATAGAGCAGATGACTACATCAAGTTGTGAGACATGTGATCTCACCAAGTACCAATTCTAAAGGAAGCGTGGTAAGCAAAAGAAGTTTTGGACATCATTCACTCAGATGTGTGTGGACCAATGTCAACCTCCTCACTAATCGGGAGAGTACACCTCAGATGACTTCAAGACATTCTACAAAAAGAAAGGTTGGGATTAGGAGGGAGCTCAGTACTCCCTACAATCCTCAACAGAATGGTGTAGCAAAAATAAAGAACCGATCCATTAAAGAATCTATCAAGGCAATGATGAATGTAAAGACCGCTTTTCTCAATGGAGTAATTGAGGAAGAAGCATACATAGAGAAACTTCAAATTTTTGAGGTGCACCCGAGAGAAACCCATGTATTAAGAAGGCCTTGTACGGACTCAAGCAAGCTCCAAGAGCTTGGTATGCACGAATTGACAGTTACCTGACGAGACTTGGATTTTTCCAAGAGCTATGCTGATCCATATCCTTATTACAAGTTCGTGAATGATGCACCTGTGATCCAACTACTATGTATTGATGATTTGTTTTCGACAGGTGTAGAGCCTCTCATTATTTAGTATAAGAGGGAGTTAGCCTCTGAATTCAATATGAAGGATCTTGGTCTCATGCATTATTATTTGGGACTAGAAGTATAGCAGAAGTGTGGTGAAATCTTCCTGTGGCAAGGGAAGTATATTGTAAAGATTCTTCAGAAGTTTGGGATGATGGATTGCAAATCCATGGAAACTCCCATGGTACAGATATGAGGAATTTGAGAGACTCTGATTCTGATCCTGTAGACTTGTCCCTGTACTGACAATTGGTTGTCTCATTGATGTATTTGGTGAATACCCGACCGGACATTTGCTTTGCTGTGAACGCGTTAAGCCAGTTCCAGGTGGAACCTAGACATGAGCATTGGATAGCTGCAAAGAATATTTTGAGATATCTTCGTGGGACGCTAAACTATGGTTTGAGATATGCCTCAAACAGTGATGTACAACTGCATGGATTTACTGATTCAGATTGAGTAGGGAGTGCAGATGACAGAAAGAGTACTTCTGGTATATGTTTCAGTTTGGGCTCTTCTATGATATCATGGGCTAGCAGGAAACAGAAGTCTGTTGCACTTAGCACTGCATAAGCAAAGTATATTGCAGCTTGTGATGCTTGTATGGAAGAAGTATGACTCCGTAAGCTAATTTCTGGACTATTTGATCAGGTGCTGCATTCGACTATGATATATTGTGATAATCAGAGCTGTGTGAAGCTCTGAGGGAACCCGATGTTCCATGACAGGTCGAAGCACATTGAGATCAAGTACTACTTTCTCCGCGATAAAGTCCATAGGGGAGAAGTGATTCTCCAATACATCTCCATCGATGAGTAGACAACTGATATTTTGACAAAACATCTGTCCAAGATAAAGTTTGCATACTTAAGGGATAAGCTGGGGCTCGTGGAGATTGCTCCCTTGGTTGAAAGGGAGGAGATGACTTCCTCGGTTGGGAGGGAGCTCTGATATGTGGCATCATGGACTGTCAGTGAGTTGCATATTTATATCATGCTAGTACAACTTAGAGATGATGCTTGCATCATGCTAGTTGTGATCATGCTAGTACAACTTAGTGTTGAAATAATGTAACTGCGAAGAGCATTTTTATTATTTTTTTATTGGATTAAATCCCCATTGTGGATTAATCATGTCATTATTATTATTTTTATTATTAGATTAATCCCCATTGAGGATTAATCAAGTCGGTAATTGTATAAGGACCAAATCCCCTTTTGCGGATTGGTCAT